>OZ005657.1:144620265-144673265 GCA_963930645.1 Salticus scenicus | reverse complement strand
TAAAATCCCGGTGGTAGGAAGGACCTTCTTGGTTAAGAAAATCTTCAGAATTTTGACCTAACGAAGTTTTAGAACCTGATTTAAATGTAATAGAATCAGAGAGAAGAAAAACAATAGTTTCTGCAGCCAATGTATCATCGGAAAACATAGACTTTTACGAAAATTTTTCCTCATATAAAAGGATAACGGTCACAGCATGGATACTCAGATTTAAAGAAAATGCTAAAAAGCCTAAAGAAGCAACAGTAATGGCCAATTTAACAGTTGAAGAAATTGAAAAAGCTGAACTTACGATTATGAAGTTTGTTCAGAATCAAGATTTAAATTTTAAGAAAAACTTATCCTCTTTACGTACACTTGTTGATAAAATGGGAGTTATCAGAGTCCAATCTAGAATATCAATGAGAAAAGATTCAGAAAATTTTAGATATATGGTAGTTTTGCCAGCGAACCATAATGTAATCCACAGCATTATTGAAAATGAACATATAGAAATGAATCATGCAGGAATACAAATTCTTCTGTCAGCAATTCGAGAGAAATTCTGGATAATAAGATGCAGGAAGACCATTAGAAAGATTCTGCATAGATGTGTCCAGTGTCAGAGATTCTCTTCGAATGCTGATGAAGTGCTAAGTTCACCCCTGCCTGAAGATAGAGTGAGAGAAGCTGGTGTTTTTGAAATTACTGGAACAGACCTTTTTGGACCACTATTCTTAAAAGATGGCAGCAAATGTTGTGTAGTTCTGTATACATGTGCTGTTTTTCGAGCTATTCACCTAGAATTGACGACTTCCTTAACAACAGAGAATTTCATACAAACTTTGAGAAGATTCATTTCACGTAGAGGACAACCTCATATCATCTACAGTGATAATGGAACAAATTTAGTTGTGACAAGAAAAGAACTGAATTCTGTAGATTGGGCACAGATTGAAGAATTTGCTACTATATAAAGAATTAAATGGAAACTTAACCCTCCAGCCTCTCCGTTGTCGGGTGGATTTTGGAAGAGATTGATTCGCATTATCAAATCAATGTTGAAAAGTGTTTTAGGAAAAGCCCATTTGAACTATGAAGAATTATACACAACCATTTGCGACACAGAAAGTATGGTGAATTCACGACCACTTACTTATATATCTGAGGATACTGAAGATTTAACACCTCTCACACCTGAAATGTTTTTGAAAGATCTCCGTGAAACTGGAGTACCTGACTTGGATTTTATTGAAAGAAATAACCTGAGAAAAAGATTCGAATACCGACAGAAACTAAAAGACGATCTTCGCAAGAGATTTAGAACTGAGTATTTGGGATCTCTTCGAGAATTTAACAACGTAAAGAAACCTCCTAACAACAATATTAAAATTCGAGATTTAGTTTAAGTGCAAAATGACAACTTAAAATGCATTCAGTGGCCATTGGCCAAAGTGGTGGAACTCTATCCTGGTAAAGATGGACAAGTTCATGTTGCCAAACTGAGAACCATGAATGGCGAAATTTTACGACCACTACAGAGGATTTATCATTTAGAACTTAGTGATACAATTATACCCATGAATCAAATTCAGACCTCTAGAGTTGGTAGAATTATCAAACCAGTGAAAAGACTTTAATATATAAACTTTTTAAACTGACTCGAAAACTAAGTTCGAAAGGACTAAAACATTTTTTCTGAACTATTTTTATTTTTAAGAAAACTTGTGTATGATTTTATATTATATTGTTTATTATTATTATTTTGCTAAGAATATTAACAGTTTTCCTTTTTCTTTAATATTTTGTTGAGCATGTACAGAATCTTTCCATTTATTTTTGTGGTTTTATTAGAATAAGAATTACTTTTGAATGTTCAGTGTTGAAAGATGTAGATTCGATGGAAGAAAGGCATGATTTTCTGTGTCTTAAAATTTATTATTATGATTTGTTTTATTAAAGAAAGAGAAAACTGAATATTCGAATATAGAGAAAATTACTGATTTAATCGTCAAATTTTGTATATACTTTCATTGTAAATAGAACATCATCATTTTCTGATTAAAAGTTTGGAAAAGACAAAAGAACTTTTATTATTTATGTTCTAACTCATCATTTTTCGAGTCGGCCGAGAACAGAAGAAAGGGTGAGTACCTTTTCGATAATTAGTTGATAAATAATAATGAATATGATTTTAATTTAAAGATATTTATCGCTAGCTATAATTAATTTAAAAAGAACCCAATAGTATAAAGATTATACTAAAGGACCTTTAGAACCCCCGTCTCGAAGAGGACATAAATATGTGACTTGTGCTGTTGACTTATGTACTAGATGGGCTGAAGCTATTCCCGTGACTAACATCAGTGCTAAAACAACTTGCAATAATCTTATGAGAATTTTTACACAGACCGTGTTCCCCAAAGTAATATGTACAGACCAAGGTACCAATTTTACTGTTAAATTAAATGAAACATTTTTGGAACTTCTTGGAGTTTCTCAGAGGTTTGCAATGCCAGGTCATCAAGAAAGTATGGGTGCAGTGGAATGCTGGAATCGAACATTCAAGAATATGTTAAAAATATATATACAGGAACATGGATCTAATTGGGATTTGCATCTTCCATACCTACTCTTTGCTTACAGAGAATTTCCTCATAGTATGACAGATGTTTCTCTGTTTCAGTTAGTTTACGGGCATTTGCCTCCTGGACCATTGTAACTATTGAAAGATGTATGGACTGGTGAGAGGAAAATTCTCACTTCAGCTTCCACATCAGTTGAAAAATATATATCAGAACTAGTTGAGAAACTAAGAAAAGCACATGAAATTGCATTAGAATATGCTCAGGATTCTCAAGAAAGATATACTTTGCGGTATAATTTGAGAGCAAGAGATAAACTGTTTAATGTTGGTGATAAATTACTAATACTAGTTCCTTATTCTTCGCATAAATTACTTAAAACTTGGATTGGCCCAGCTACTGTTGATGAAATCACTAGACCACATTCAGCCTTAGTTGAATTAGAGAATGGCTCCAGAAGAGTACTGCATTTTAATAAACTCAGACCATATAATGCTCAAATTGACCATGTTGGCCTAATATTTGATGAAGATAAAGATTTTGGTGATATTCATTATGCACCATTCAGAAATGGATGTTTAACCCCTAAAGAAATAGCAAATCATATTGATAGTTTAGATTTAAATTTTGAAAAGATAAATGGCTTTAAAAATGTGATATGCAAATATCATAATATTTTCAGCACTAAACCCGGAATTGCTAAAGTAGAAGGACACAGTGTCCGCGTTACTAGAGATTGCTGTCCTAAAAGACTATATGCATATAGAATACCGATAGTTATGCAAGAGGAAGTGGATCGACAGATTCAAGAAATGCTTGCACTTGGACTAATAGAACATAGTAACGGCGAATGGGATCATCCTGTAGTTTGCGTTGCCAAAAAGGATGGAACTGTTAGGTTATGTGTTGATTTTTGTTTATTGAACAGCTATACCATCCCCCATGAAGATTACCAGTGATCTTATTTATTTGATTGGTAATTTGCAGTTTATTTCTGTTCTAGATCTCACAAAAGGGTACTGGCAAATTCCTATGAAAGAAGACAGCAAACACTATACTGCTTTTACTACACACTCAGGGCATTATAAATGCAATGTCATGCTGTTTGGTATGAAGAACGCTGGTAGTATGTTTAAAAAATCTATAGACAAAGTTTATGGACAAAGAGTGTCATAAAGATTATTGTCGTTCCTATATTGATGATGTCGCAGTATTTTCTACCACTTAGAGTGAACATATAACACACTTGAAAGCAGTTCTCAAGACATTCCAAGAAGATGGTCTTACAGCCAATTTAAAGAAATGCGATTTCGGAAAGAATGAAGTGAAATTTTTAGGCCATATTATTGGATCAGGAAGACATACACCTTATCTCGAAAAAACAGAAGCTATAAGGAAAATTTGCAGGCCTATCACCAAAAAAGAACTTCGTAGTGTAATTGGTTTGGCTAATTATTACCAGGAATACATTCCAAATTTTGCTTCAGTAATTCTTCCCATGACTGAATTAACAAAGAAAAGCATACCTAATGAAATTCTCTGGTCTGATGCACAAGAAACAGCTTTTCAAAATTTGAAACACGATTTATAATGACTATGCCCTCTCTATATACGCGTAATATAGCAAAGCCATTCAAATTGTACACTGATGCTTCAAGCGAAGTTATCGGAGTATGTTGATATCAGTCGGACGATTCTGGTAAAGAACAACCGATTGTTTTCTTTAGTAAAAAACTGTCTCTGTGCCAAGTCAGATGGTCAACGATCGAATGAGAGGCTTACAATGTGCTGACTGCTCTACGAAAGTTTGATACTTGGCTATTTGGTGCAGAAGTCGAAGTAATTTCCAATCACAATCCTCTGACTTTTCTGACCAAAACAATGCCACACGGTGCAAAGTTAGCACATTGGGCACTAGCTTTGCAAAGATATAATCTAAAAATTACGTATAGAAACGGGAAGAATCATGGCAATGCCGATTCTTTATCTAGATTTCCTTGAGATATTTCTAACAGTATTTCAGTTATATCTAATTATTCAAATTTAATTTACCTTGTGATGTAATATATAATTCATGTTTTTATTATAAGGGTTGTTTGTAAGATATTTAACATTAGAACTGTTATTTGCGTGTATTGCTGTTGTTCTTTATTGCTAAATATACTATGTATTTGATTGTTTGGTTTTTTTCTTTGGGCATATGCAGAAGCTCTTCCTAAAGATTTTATGATATATACATTTTTTTTTTTTTTTTTTTTTTTTTTTTTTTTATAAACTCTTGATATAAACTTTTAGGATTTCCATATGTGAATATTTATTTTATAAACTTTTTCTAAAAAGAATTTTTGTGGTACCTACATAAACATTTTCTTAGACACTCTTAGTATTATCTGTTGGTGTTCTATATGAAAAACTCATATCAGAAACTATTCGGCATTATGAATGTGAACATTTTATGCAGAAACTCTCTATATCCAGTTTTCTAAGTTTGGTAGCATCATAGTCACTCCTCTGATGTATGTGCTCAAAACGTGGGGACAAGTAAAGTTCCATGACGTCATGAAATGGTATTATAAACCACCTTCTTTTCAAAATACAATTCTAGGTTTAGCAACAATTTCAAAAATTACTTTCATTCTGTCACGTGTGGGACATAAATTTACAGTAACTTTAATTAGAAATAATTTAACTTATATGGCAACAAAATTCTTAAAATACTGCATAAAATAAAAAAGATACACAATGATTTTAAACTGCAATAGCAGAAATCACTAAGTCAAGAAGAAAACAGTATTAGATTGCTTTGAAATCAACACTTTTTAACCACGTGGAATTCAACTGATGGTAGCCATCTTTGAAGCACTGTTGCCACTCAAAAAAAGTAAAATATTGAAAAAATATTCTTAAATACATGTTATTTGGACTTTGAAAAACAAACTGAGTAACTTGTACCATTAAAAAAAATAATATTACATAAAATGTCCTGTTTTCCGTGGAATCACCCATATACTCTTAATGTTAAGAATATCAAAGATATTAAACTAAATAGTTTTTTTTTTTTTTTTTTTTTTTCAAGTGAATAAGTATAATAAAGACATTGTGAATCATTAATATATGAATCATCTTAAAAATATCATTATATATTTAAAAAATTCACACATAAATTTATATCTTTAAAAGTTTTTATTAACACCTTTAAAAACACAAACAGCTTATTTATATTTACCATACATATATAAAAATTGTTATAGAAAGGAGGTATAGAAAGGTTAATAAAAATGTTATATAAATGAAAGATTAAACAAACTACAAAATTGGAATAGAATAAACAACATACACATGCATATCATACCTTGTTCAGCACTGAGAAACTGACCAGATTATCTCCATATTTTTCTTTAATTTTATTATTAATTTTTTTATTGATTTATTTTATATAGATATCTGGAAAAAATTTACTATGTAAATTAATATTTTTAAAAACAAAAATATTTTTTTATATATATATATATAAAGAGATTAAAATAAACTACCAAAACTAAATAAGATTTACGTGCATATTGCATTTTGTTCAGCAATAAGAAAATAGTTTAAACATATTTCAAAAAGAAAGAAGCAAACAAAAGTTAGTCAGATCTGAATTATCACTACAATGGTCATGCCATTTTATAGTACTTATGTTATGGTCCATTTGCCACTAGTAATTTTAGTAGAAAAGGAAAGCTTAACTTTACTTAGTTCATTGATATTTATTTATGGATGGATTTGTAACAACAATGCAAATTTCAACATATGTGATTAGCTCATAAAGATCAAAAACATATTTGTTAAAAATAATTTTAAATTGCATAATATATATATATATTTAGGCATTTCAAAACAGATAAAAAGAAGAAATACAATTTTAATTAATTTAAAAGATTTAAATATTTAAATGCACATTTTTTTGTAAAATTTTTTGTGGAGAGCGAGAGCTGCAATCATTTTGATGGTGTCATTGCTTTAGACATTCATAAAAATTTTAATTAAAGAATATTTTAACACTTTAATATCTGTAAGCATTAACATACCTGTATTATTATTATTATTATTATTTCCCTGACAATATTTATAAGAAAAAAATATATTTATAATTTATATACCTTAAATTTTAACAAATGCTTCATTGGATTGATTTTATGAAATAAAGTTGTCACTAATGCATTCTTCTGATTCATTAAAAAGTTTTAAAATGTATTCATCATTAATTTTTATTTATGTACTTTTTATTTTTATTTATTATTATTATTTTACAATACATTAAAAGAAAAAAAAAAAGTGCATTAAAAAAATATTGACTCAATATAATTCCCTTGATATTTCCCTCCTTCCCTATGCACACATTTGAAAAATGGAAAAGGAGAGAAAAAGAATTAACACTGGTGATTTCAGAACAGTGCTTTAGAACAATTTAAAATGTGAAACATTATCAATTGCTCAAAAATATACAAGAACATTTACATTTTTAATATACAAGAGAACTATTTTATCTTTAAGGGGTAACTGGTAAGAGTCCCATAATGAGTGATGAGCGGCAAAAAGACCAATGCATGACTATTTTCAGATTAAAGCTAAGTACTTATTTTCAATTATTAATGGTATATTTATTATTAAATTTAATTTTTTATACATTATAATAAAAGGTGATATGCAATAATACGACATATATAATATAAAAATATAACATTGGAAGAACTTAAATAAAAAAAGTTCTTGGATAAAAATATTATTGTAATTCACAGAATATCAAACATATTAGATATACATTGTAACATATATAAATGTAAGTTAATTATAAAACGTACAACTTTAACTTTCCTACTACCATAGTATCAAATATGACTCCATTGCATATTTGATGTTTTGCTATACTTAAAATACTCATACATAAATTTCAAGTTTATATTAAAAAAAAAAAAAAAAAAAAAAAAAAAAGGAACATTGTTCATTTAGTAATAACCTTTACAAAAACTAAAAGTAACATACATAATGTGTGTTTTATATATTCATTCATTCCAATACGTCAAAGGTGACCCCAGTAACATTTCCAAGAATTCAAAGAAAACAATCCACAAAATATGAAATTTATAATAGTAACAAATATATATTTATTTTGAATAATTTTCAATAAAATTAGTATTCTATCTAAATCTACTGTATTAAAATAATGATAAAAATTTTTTTACACTACTAACTCTTTGTGCCAAAGATAAAAAACATGTATAATATATCTTATAAAATATACCAAATATTGAAAATACTACATTTAAAATTTTGTTCTACAAAAAGCAAATTTTTTAATCAATTTGAGTATATGTTAACAATACATTTGAAAACATTTTGTGTTTGTACGTCGAAAGACAAATAATAATTATGGCAAAACATCCACTCATCCAAGAGAAACTCATGAGAAAAAACAAGCTAAAAAGTAGGGGTGCTAGTGTCGGGTCCTTTTTTTTAATAAAACCTAATATATGAAATAAATGAAAAGTATGGCAGATACCATTTCTTGTGTAATATCATTTAATGAAGAAAGTAGTGACATTTTTTTGAAATGCTGAGGGTTTTTTTTCTTTAATAATTTAGATGTTTTTAAATCTGTCAGAAGTATGTATAATGTATGTTTTATTACTACAACTGAAGTAATAAATGTGTGGAAAAATTTCAAACATAAAACACTAATAGAAGTATAATGTGTAATTTATTAAATCTTCTAAATTCACACTTCAAATATTTAAATGTTTAATACTTATGTTCAAAGAAAGAAAAAACAAATTATAATTTGAATGTAATCCCCCCCCCCCCTAAATAATCATTTGTGTAAATGAAATCGCATATTGATATACAAGAAATGTTATTCATATATTATATTTGTATTTTTGGACATATAATCATCAGCAGAAGTGGAAATATATATATATATATAAAACACCTTTAATTAGGACTTGAAACCTCACTTCCTTTTTTTTCCCTGGTTTTGAGGAAAGTAGGTAGCACCATACCTTACAGGTAGCGCCACTGAAAAACATAATTCCATTTTACAAAAATTTTAAACAACTAATTGGAATGCTTCTTACATTTTTTTTCAATAACTATCAAAATAAACAAGTGGCTAATTGAATTTTTAAAAGAAATGTTTGCATTAATTGTAAACTGTTGTCCTTTTAGATATGCTAAGTAACTTTTATTTACATTTGAAAATAACTTCAATATATTGTTTTAATCAATTAATTTTACTAATTTTCTGTATATATATACATACTTATTTTTTATACAAATTTTGATTTGAATATTTGGTAATATATATACTTATACAAATTTTTAGCACTGTTCATTTATAATTTCTTTTAGCATTCAATCTTTTACACTGCCATTAATTTGTACGATTATAATAATTAAATTTACTTCTCACAATCTGTTTAAATAATCTAAAAATTTTTAATAATATAGCTTTGATTTTTCAGGATTTATATTATTTCTTTATTAAATTATTTTTAGTTATGATTTAAAATTACGAAATTACATAACCTATTCATTAGAAAAATTATTTCTTCAAAGAAAAAATGGCACAACCACACAAAAGAAAGATATTTTTTATGATGTTTTACTTTTAATATTTCAAATAAAATTGTTAATATTATTTAACTAGAAAAAGAATCTATAATTTTAATATATTTTTTTTTTAAACCAATATTCATATATTATATTTGAGTAACTTAAATGTATCCAAATTTTGAAATAAACATCTATAATTCGGAATCGACGAGGTCCCAATGATTCTGGATTAAAGGTGTTACATTGTATTTGTATATTATACAAAGTTCCAAAACACAAATTTCATGTAATTAATTTTTTTAATCTTAAATACTCTTAAAATGCATAAATATGCAACTTTTCTCATTTAGAATGATTAACCTAAATGTCTATAGTTATTTAACACAAATGTAAAAATATATATATATATATATATAATATAATTACATTAGGATCACATTTGATCACATTGGTACTCAGCGTAACAAAAGAATTTTGGTTGCAGGAAGGTTAAATATGAATTAAAAATAAATCTGTGCTCAATTACGTAATATTATAGATATATATAATAAGAAAAACATAATGGAAATATAAGAAAAATATGATGAGCACTTAATAAAACATTATATGTAAATCTATAAAAAAAATAAAAATTTGCATTGAAAAAACTGCAGAACTAAATTAAAGCTATAAATTTATTTTAGACTCATTTTTAATGAATTTTTTTCTTTTCACTACAATCTAATAAAAGTATCATGTAATAATGTAGCATATATAAAAACTGTTTCATTAATTTCTCAGTGTAAAAATTTCTGAAACAAACAAAATCTTAAGGTTTAAGAATGTAATACTTAATATATATATAATAACAATATAAAATATATCACTTTTCAGAGTTCTTCAATAAAAATATCACTGCAGTTTAAAAAAACATTACACATATAAAGATTATAACATAGTATATAAATGTAAATCGATTACAAAACAACTTTATTTAACCACAGTAAAAAATAAAGCTATAAACTAATACTGTAAATGTGTATACAAATACATATATAAGTAAAAACTAGTTGCATTGAAAAAAAAAGCGCAGAGGTTGAAGAACCGTCTTGATTACAGAAACATTCCATGCTCTTTTTAAAAGTTCTGTTCTAGTTCTGACAGACAAGCCTGTATCTGTATAGCTATCGGGAAATCCTAAAATTCTATTAATAAAAAAAAAAAAAAAGAGTATATAATTCTATAGAATTAAGAATATATTGTTATTCAAATAATGCAGTGTAATAATGTCACTCGAGACTCATTATATAACTATAAATCATTAAACTTCATTTTTTAAACACAACAATAATCAGCATGATAAAAAAATATCATAAACAACAATATAATAAATCATAAAGTGAGTAAAACTGGGTAATTTAAAAACGGGGGTGTTTATTATATTTTTCTATAAATGTCTTAAACAAAAATAAAAAACAACAGAGAGTTGGACAGAATTGAGATGGGATATTGGAACAACAACTGTATTGTACCTGTAATTCAGTCAAAATAGGAAAAGTACACACACACAAAAAAAATAATAATAATTGTGCAGTTTTGAAATTGGACACCGTCATAGTTGAGTGTCCTTTGGGGGCATGCATTGAGGGCATTTAAAGGCAGCCATTTTTCAGTGTTACTAAATATCTTAAAAGCTATTACAATTATTTTATAAATGAATTTTTTCTTTAAATCTATGTGAAATTTCCTACAAAAACATTCATTATGTTTTATTTGTATGAGCAGTAGTTTAGAAAATATAGGAGGATTAAAAATATCACTTTTTCTTAAAAAAAGCTTTTTTGAAATAGTAAAATCAACTAAAATGTGTAATTAAAAAGGTTCTGGTCAAATATTTTCTACTTGTGTAATAATTATATACTGTGACAAATTTAAATAGTAGTCATTATTTTTTTATGTAATTCCAACTAAAGAGGCTTAATCGGGTTATAAAATATTGATTTTCTGCATTTCTAGCTTGTTTTTGCATTAAATTGCTCATTTTCCTTTAAAAGCTTCACCAAGGCAAATAATGGCCTTGACAATGAATCTGGCAACTTTATTGCTCCTTAGCAACTTTGGTGATAAAATCCTTAATATCGATATTATTGAACATCTAAGCTCTATACAGATTATTCTTCTAGATACTGAAAAATTCTGGATTTATAGGAGGCTATATAAAGGGATCTCATTTCGACCATTCAGTTTTGTCTCACACTAAGTTGCTTGATGTGTAAGAGCTCAATGACTGGATCTTTGCTATTGATTAAGTACAGCTTATATGCTGTGTGTTATGCTTATGTTACAGTTTATGCTATGATTTTTGTATTGTCAGGTATTACTTAAGCTGTATTTTCTGGTGAAAATGAAGTTGATACTTAGTTAACAGATCTGTAATCGTCTGTAAATAAATTTTTAAGCCTCTGCAAGACCTAACATTCATTAACGGACAATTCACAAACCCCGAATATGCAACAGTAAGAAAGGGTTACATAAGGGTAATACAGCAAGTTTTTTATGCTACAAACATAGAAAATTCAAATATAGGAAATTTAAACTATCAAAACAAAAGAGAACATATGCCGTACATCTGCTTCACAGAAACACTGACTTGCCCTCTCATCACAATATCATTAGGACAAAGAAAACATCAAAATTGATGACCACAAACTGAAATAACACCTATATAACGGGATGACTTAATAAGAAGTCTTGCTGTCCTTCTAAGGAGAAAAACAATGTCAACTGCTTCAGAAGATAATAACATGTTTTATTCTCTTTAAAAAGAAAAAAAAAAAAAGACTAACATCATTTGCTACAATTGCCAAGGTTTTATAAAACGAGATGAAATCAAAGACATTATTTCTGATCATCAACATATTTGCTTTGCATTTCAAAAAACATATTTAGAACAACACGATAATGTTAAAATTTGTGGCTATAGCTGCTTTAGAAAATATTTTACCCAATTGGACAGAGCTACAAGTGGTGTAGCCCTTTTAATTTCCAGTAATGTCCCTCACACTAATATTACTTTAAATACTGATTTCCAAGCTATTGCAATTCAGGTACATATTCACATGCCTTTCACTATCAGCACTATTTATTTACTACCAAACAGTGGCGGATCCAGAACTTGACTTTAAGGGGGGGGGGGTTAAGATTTTTCAAAGTGTTATTCTAGACCAATAAAAAATTTACAATTGCAATATTCAATTGTGAAGTCAGTGTTTTTTTTTTTTTTTTTTTTTTTTGGGGGGGGGGGGGGCTTAAATCTGCCACTGCTACCAAATATAACTATAAGCCCCTTGTGACCTCAATAGCCTTATAATGCAATTGCTAACACATTTCTTAATTCTTGATGATTTAAATGAACACCATCCTTTTTCGGGTAGTTCCAACATCAATTCTCATGGACAAATTATTGATGACTTTGTCGCAGAAAACAATTCATGTGTTTTAAGCAGTGGTGACGATATACATTTCCATGAACCTTCCAAAACTCTGTATGTAATAGACCTTGCCATCTGCTTTCCTGCTCTTTATCCACATTTTAATGTCTTTGTCAGTAGTGACTTACACAGCAGTGACCACTTTCCACTGTTCATAACTTTTTGTGATTTTAATCAAACTCTTCATAATCCTCATTTTATTTATGACAAAGCTGCTTTTTCTTTAAAAGCACCTATTACACTTGAGATGAACGATGTAGTAATTGAGGTTAGCAATATCATAATTAATTCTGCAAATGTCTCTATTTCTAAATCTTTTGGACATCCCATAAAACACTCAAAAGCATGGTGAAATTAAGACTGTAAATAAGCTAAGAGCATCAACAGAAATCATAGAGGACTATTCTACAGCTATCAGACCATATCTAATCACATTGCATTTAAGCAAGAATGACAAATGCATATAAAATCCAGAGAAATTTTCAAAGAGAATCTTGGATCAGTTAGGTATTCAGCATCGCTTCAAATATTAGCAGTAAGCAAATATGGCAGTGTGTCAGGAAAATAATGGGGATCAAAACAAATCACAGTATGTATTTTCTAAAACTTAATGGTCAGACTCTACCAAAAATAATGCAGAGACCATTGGCAGTACTTTGTTTAGCACCTCCAATTCAAATTCCTAATCTGAACCATTTCTGTCATAAAAACATAAAGTTGAACATTCTGTTATCAACTTTAACTCTTCTGAAAATTTTAATAGGCCTTTTACTGAAAACAAATTAACCAGCAGTCTAGACAGTACTGATACCTCTGCTCTGGGACCTAATGGCATTACTTATCCTATGATTAAACATTTCTAAAAACATTCTTTTAAAAACTTGCTTTAAAGTTTATAATAGAATCTGATCTGAACATATCTTCAATATTGCTTGGCATGATGCCGCCTGCCCAGCTTTTCAAGTTACCATCCAACAGACTTTTTCTACACAAGCAATTTAATTCTGGATATAAAGTGCTGCCTCCTTGTGAACCCAGAGCAGCTCCAACCGATGAACTCCAGAATTCTTGAAGCATTTAACTCTAGAACTTTAGCATTTTGACTGTTTTTCAAATGAAAGTAACTATATTTTTCACCTGTTATTATAGTATATATATATATATATATACATATACTTGAATGTATAACTGCACATTTTGTGAAACCACGCTATTTAGATTTCCTGATGATGCTATATTAATCAGGGTGAAAAGCTTAGAAATATATCTATGTCTCTTCTTTAATTAAATATACTTTTAGATTGGGGTTTTACTCACATTTTTATTTTGATTCAATCAATGCCCAATGATATTAGAGTTTTCGCTGATTGCAAATAAATATTAATAAAACCTTCTATAATCTCCCCACCCCCTCTTTTTTTGAGAAAAACTGAAATTCTACTCATTTTATCTCACATAATTTTTTTGAATTTACACGATATTTAATTGAGGTATAAGTTGCTCAATACTTTTTACTCCGTGAAGGATGAAAATTGTGATAGCATGTCTCCTGACCATCTTTAGGGGGGGGGGGGGGTCCCCAAACTGTCACTGATTTCTCTTTGTAAGTACTAGTGTGACATTAATCCCAACTAGTCAACCTCAATGCTTTTGGCTATTATATTATACAAATGAAAATTATTACAAGCTTGCGCATGTATAGTTAGAAATTATTTAATATAATTGCTCATATTTTGTAAGATATTTAACATTTTTGCATTCTGATTGCAGTATGCCTAATTTTCTAAAAAAGGCTTTTCACTGGATCTAACACCCTACATGTTATAATTCAAAAAGTTTTCTTTTTTTTTTTAAGTTATACCTCCATAAATACAGTCGAACCTTGTTAACGTGAATTACTTTTAACATGAACTGATTCTACAATTCCCGTCAATATGAAAATTAGTTTAGTTATTTGAAGATTAATTACTGATAACATGAACAAATTTTTTAGCCCCCCCTTGAGATTCATGTTAACAAGTAATAACAGGAGACTTGGCGTTGGAATATTAAAACCCGAATAAACTACTATGTCAGAAATGCCAAAGAAAAATATTTGAGATGCATACAGCTGTTTCGGTAGCCTTAAGCGTACCGTCTTCAGTGCATTCTGAACATTTTGCACTGAAGACAGTATGCTTGAGGCTACTGAAACAGCTGCATGCATCTCAAATATTTTTCTTTGGTGTTTCTGACGTAGTAGTTTACTCAGGTTTCATGTTAATGAGGTTCGACTGTATATGTGGTAGCCTCATAAAAATTTATACAGATAATGACAAAAATCCTCATAATCACATGCTACAACCAAAACAAATTTCAAGCATTACTTTTTGCAAGATGATCTAAAACAATTCCATTTTCATTTAATTTGGTCCTTGTTTCCTCTTCAGGACACAATGTTTGCCGAAATATATGATGTATAACATATTCTTTACATTACCACAGTTTCAAGATGATTTCTAAAGAATTTTTCTAGATATTTGACAAAACGTCTAAATACTTAACAGTAGATAGTGCATACTGATTCAATACTGTGTGTCAATTCAACACGACGGTGCACGAAATATGCACAGATAGCAATGAGTTGCTGTTTTTCTTGTACATGTCTTTTTTACACAAATTTATGTGAATTACACTGCAGTTTAACATAAGTTTTAACATTTGATTCTGGGATCAATTTTTTTACCAAATTTTTTTTTAAATGTTGAGTTTTCATTGAAAGCACAGTCACCAGCTAAAATATATTGGCACCAGTGATGACGATATTTCATGAGCCCTGGGGTTTTTTCTTATTTGAAGTTTTTTTTTTTTTTTTTTATTAACAGTTGGTGCAGAATGTTCTAATTTTTACTTTATGCCTTTAATATCATGCAGATCTAACACCACAATTTAATATCTAACACCAGAATGTCCTTGTAAAATTAACACACATATAACAGACATATTATAATATTTAAAAATTAAAATGGCATATTATTAATTTAGAAATTAGAATTTAATTTAATAAAAGAAACATATACAAAAATATAACCTTTCAATTTCTACAATCATTAATTCATTAGAAAAAGCCTTCTTAGTGTCCTCCTCTATCACTACTGGTAGCATTTTACCTCTGTGCCTCACGTGAGTAGATGTTATGTTCTCGGAACTAATTGATTGAAGCTACAAAATCAAATACAAAAAAATTAAAATCAACTAATATCTACAATAATAAATAACCTTATAAAATTAATTTTTTTAATATAATATTCTGCATATTTTACATAGCATTTTATTTATTTAATTATTATTATTTGTGTGTGTGTGTGTACATTTATATACTTATTTTGAATTTTTAAAAACTGTTTTTTTAATTTTTTCCAATTTTTGATATGGACTTCAATCAATTTGCCAAATGACTGAAATTTCAATTTTATTTATATTTACTTTTATTCTTAGTTTAGATATAGTTTTAAAAAGGACAGAAATCATTTGTAATGCTTTGAAACAAAAGCTAATTTTCATAAATAATACTGTACTTACAGGGTGCATTAGATATTTGAGAACAAAGTAACATCTGCAGAAACAAGGAGCAAACATTATAGCTATATCATTTAATGAACATTGAACGTTATATACATAAGAAATTGGACCTAATGTATGACATCGTTCAATATACCCACCATCAGCTGCAATAACAACCTCTACACGTTGCTGTAACTACCTGCAGGCAGAAATAGGGCGGGACCCTAAGAAAATTTGTCCTGGTATCCACAACAGCTGCCTTGAGAGCTCTAACAATGTTGTGTGGAGGCTTATTGGAGACCCTTTCATCGATGCCTGAGACATAATAGTCCAAAGGATTAACATCAGGCCACAAGTTTGCAGCTATGTGAATGTTGTTTGAAATCTATTCTTAGTTTGAATGAGCCATATGGACTAACGTACAGTTCTGCTGATAAACATATGGCCTGCTACATGCTACAGGAGTAATCCAAGGCTTCACAACTGTGTTCAACACATTAGTATAAGCAATTGCATTGACTTTCTTGACAAAGGAAATGTGGAAGCATCACATTACCATCACTGCTCATGACTCCAAAGACCATAATGCAGGCAGGGAATTTAGTGTACATGACAGTGGACTTCCTCTGGTGTTTTATGCAACAAACGATCACTTCTCCGGTTGACCTTCTGGTCCTGGACAAAGTCTTTCTCATCTGAAAGGAACCAGAGCATTCCTGACTTTTCTGAATGTTTCACCTTGTTTAAGAGGCACTACACCATGGGCGTACCTGGCAGGGGGGATGTGTCCCCCCCAAAAATTTCATTTGCGTGGGAGGTCCCCTCCAAAAATATTTCTAAACCCTTTAATTTTAAACTTAAAAGAAGGATAAAATCTCTGAAGTGTGAGGCTATTCTTCAAACCCCTCTATATTTTGTGTTTGTGAAACACAAAATTAACTCTAAATTGTGTGTGTGTGTGTGTGGGGGGGGGGGGGGTGATTGGAAAAATATTTTTGTCATCATCGCATAGGAAAAGGAAATCAGCACTAAGTTTTTTAACCAGATATATGTGTATTGTCAGTCGATCTTATTGCAATTAAAACGTTTCTGGAATACCCCCTTCCACTATGTGTTTTTTAGGGGTTTAAAAGGCATCGCAAATTTAAAGTACCTTTCTTTTAATGAAAACACAAAAAAAAAAAAAACATTTTGCCTGGTACAAGGAAAATCTATTACACAGTTATCGGGAATTATCATCATTCTTGGTTGGAGATAATGGTTATAATTCTTTATGCTTTTCCTAGATATCTGCAAGTGGTGAAGAAGAGAAGAACATGTGTAGTCTTCCAAAGCCAGGGGATTTTAGCCCGAGGGTCTTCTTTATCCTTTTCTTTCCCTATAATGAATGTTTGTTACTATCTTGGATAGCTTAGAAAGCAATCAACACAAGCAGCTTGCTTTGTATTGAATGACAAACTATTGATAGAAAAACGAAAATCTGGGAGGTCATTTTCTCCTAATGATTACAAATAGGTTTTGAAATTGTGGGGATATTTTAAAGTAACCTCTTTGGGCATGTCTAAGTTATTAACGAATTTGAGTCACCGCAACTTCAACAGAAATATTGAAATAAATTGACTTAAATAGATATATGTTTGGTTTGGTTTGTTTTTGACATGCTATGATCATTTTTTTCCACATTAATGTTAATTAGACAAGTACTTACTATATAGATTTTGGATGTTACTCTTGATTATCAGAAAAAAGGGAAACGCTTTAATTTTCAGAAATCCAACTTTGTGTGTTATCTGTTTAGTTTAAAAAACTTGTTTTTCTCCAACGCCAAAATTGTTGCATATGGTGTATCCCCCCCCCCCTTACGTCCTACATGAATATTATTTTAAAGAAAGGGAGAGATAAAAAAGTAGGGGATCTGATTAGGCCAATGATCATCATAGGTGACAGTTTCGTGTAGTATTTTTGTTTTGAAGAGAAGGAATTCCTGAATTTCATGAATATGTATATTTTCTTAATACACGTAATATTAAACTGAAGGGTTTATTGAAATGGATATGTCTGTCATAAAATCTACACAGAAAATTTTTTAAACGCATTGTGAGCTTGATAGTGTTTTGAAAAATGATGAACAAAGGAAAAAAAAAACAGAAAGAAAGAAAAGAAGAAGAAAAATAAATTGAAAATGTTGAATCGATCACAACCAGTGAGAATTTAAGAAATGCTAATCAAGATCCAGGGCAAAAATGTAAAGTATTCCTTTATTTATTTATTTATTTTGTGAACCAATTATAAGTTCAGCCATCACAAAAAAAAAAAAATAAATAAATAAATAAATAAAAATAAAAAATAAATAAGAGAAAAAAAATTACAAGCCTGCTGATCCTAAAGTCAGATCAAATATTTAAATAATCAGAATTTCTTTATTTTTTCCTTTACCTAAAATTTTTTTTAGGCATTTAAAGAGGTAAAATTAATTTTGAAATTGTAAATTTTTTTATCTCAAAATTGTAAATCTTTCACCTTCTCCCAATCATTTTTTGTGTTTGATGTGAATGGTTGGTTGGTTGGTTGGTTGGTTGGATTTTATGGCGCAAGGTCCATGATAGGACAAGCTGCGCCAAACAAGAAATGTAAAAAAAAAATAAAAATAAAAATATCTGGATGGGTTTACCCATCCAGATTTTCAATAACTCTACAGTACAAAACAAGAATGAAAACGTTAAAATAATAAAGGGTAAACTGACATAAAAATTAAATAAAAAAATTAAAATAGAGTTTCTGGATGCGTATCCCCATCCAGATTGTCTTTTAACACACAAAACATTAAAAACATGAAAAGGTAAAAGGTTTAAATATAAAAATAATAAAAGTCAAGGTAAACAGTGTATAAAATTACAAGTATATACAGACAAGTAAAACAGTGTATAAAACAAGGTAGTGTATAAAATTACAAGTATATACAGACAACAAGTAAAACAGTGTATGAAGTAAGAACAATGTAAAATGTTATGAGCAATGTACAGAACAAGAATGAAAAGGTTAAAATAATAAACGATAAAATGACATAAGAATTAAATATCATTGTAAAATCCCGCTTCTCTTAAAAAATTAAAAAGTTGAATGTGAGGATTTATACCTAAAAGGCTCGTCAGATTTGGTGAGGATGTTTAAAAAAAATATCTATATAAATGGCGTAGGCATGGACAGTCAGTCAAGATATGGCGAATCGTAAGAGAACAAAATGACAAGTGGAAAAAGGTTAGTTTCTTGTCAAATATAACACCCAAGAAGTGGGCTGTGTCGGTTACTTTAATCAGGTTATTGTTAATATAAATCTTTGGATCTGGATGAAGACCACATGTACGACAGAAATGCACACACTGTGTTTTGTCAGATGAAAATAAAAAGCCATTTTCATTTGTCCATTTTAAGATGTGGTTAACAGCAAGTTGCAATTGTTGTTCAATAAAATGCATGTCCTTTCCCTGGCATGAAATATGCAGGTCGTCAACGTAGAGGCTGCCGTGAACATTAGGTGGCAACTGCTTTAAAATATTATTTATCTTCAAAAAGAACAGAGTGACACTCAGGACACTGCCCTGAGGAACACCCTCCACTAGAGTCCTGCGCGGGTCGAGTTTTACCCGACCCGAACCCGACAGATGAATTTTAAATCAACCCGACAAAAAAAATTTCATCAACCCGAAACCCGACCCTAACCCGACAAAAAAATTTTCATCAACCCGAAAACCGACCCGAACCCGCAACAGAGAATTTTTTGCGACCCGAACCCGACCTGAAACCCAAAAAATAAATCAACATTACTTATTCATCTAAAAATCATGCAAATCAAGGTAAAATGATACAACATGATATAAAATAAAGTAAATTTTCATTGTCACAGTTGGTAAATTATAAAAAAAACTAGTATGTTGTGGCCACCACAAGACATTCTTCTATATTTTTCTGTCAAATTCACTAAGTGCGAATAATTTATTAAAACTATTATTAAAATCTAACACTAAATATCCAAAGAGTGGTTATAGTTTTATCGTCTATAAATAACATCTTAAACAATGCGTTTTTATAATGGTTATCTTACATATCATGGTTCGTACAGTTATATGACATAGAAGTTGAGATATAGCCATCCTGTTATCGATGATTTTTTGCAGTATAACAACGCCATCTATTGGCCGACAAGCATTCAAACTGAATCAGCATAATGTCTCATAATCTCGCCTTCTCACATATTAAATTTTGTTTGATGATACACAATAGAACATGAGATATAGCTTTCCGTGTAATTGTGGATATCGCTGTGTAGCAGTGCCACCTGTTGAGCGGTTTACACCAAAAGTTGACAGGCGCTAATATATATTAAATGGCACCTACATACAAATTTATATGAAATTCTGTGCAGTAGTTCTTGAGATATAACCTTTCCTTAAATTGCGGGAATCGCTGTGTAGCAGCGTCACCTGTAGGCTGATAGGCATTCAAATTGAATCAGCATAATATCTCATATTGGTCTTTTCACATATCAAGTTTTGTTGGATTATACTCAACAAAACCTGAGATAGCTTCCCCTGAAATTGCAGAAATCGCTGTATAGCAGTGCCACCCGTCGAGCGGTTGACACCAAATGTTGATAGAATTCATACTTTCTTTTACTAAATATAGAAGAAAGTAAAAAAAAAAAAAAACTTGTAAACTGCGAAATATTTTCAATTTCAAGAATGTAAATGCGAGGTTATGCTGTATTTGTATTTCTTTAATTTATATATTAACAATAGTCGAGAAAGATTTATAATACATTTCTAATTTTCATACAATTTCTACAAAAGATACATATTAGTTTCGTTGCAGAAAAGAAAACAGATCCAGATACAAATACGGATCTATTTATCTGGCGGATATCCGCGGATACGTACGTATAGGGAGGTCCGGTACTGCGTTCGAAGCTGGTAGATGGGAGGTGTCGGGTTCCAGGTCGCGCTCATCGACCTAACTGTTCAGAGTTTTCCTTGGTTTCCTCTGAAACACACGTAAATATGGGCTAGGACCCCTTAGAAAGACTCAAACGGAGGGCATTTCCCCTATAGGCCTAGGACACATCTGGAGTCAATCGGCCTTAAATCTTCTAACCAAACAACCAACCGATACATGTCTAGTATGTGCAGAATGTTTAAATTAGTTACATAGTTGTAAACATGCCTATAAATTTATGTTTATAATTGTAAAAATTATTTTGAAAGGTGTTCCTCAAGTCAACCCGACTTGTTGAAAACCAAACCCGACCCGAACCCAAACCCGACCCCCGCAAGAAAAAAAATTCAGTCAACCCGACCCGCAAGAAAAAAGATCAGTCAACCCGACCCGAACCCGGCCCGCGGGTCGGGTAGGGTTTGGGTAAAATCGGGTTACCCGACCCGATGCAGGACTCTACCCTCCACCTAAAAATAAAAGTCAGAGTAAACTGAACCAATTCTAACCTGGAAGCATCTGGTTTTCAGAAAATTTGCGATGAAGATAGGAAGGTTACCCCTTAAGTCTAAATTTAAAAAGTCCCTTAAAATACCATAGCGCCATGTCTTGTCATATGCTTTTTCTATATCAAAAAAGATTGACACCAAGTGGTTTCGTAAAATATTAGCATTCCGGATGTTTGTCTCAAGAATAAGGATATTGTCAATGGTAGAACGTCCGCGTCTAAAACCACTTTGCCAAGGAGAAATTAAATTGTTACTTTCTAGTACAAAAACAAGCCTGGTATTAACCATTTTTTCGAGCAATTTACATAGACAACTAGTGAGGGTGATGGGCCTATAATTTTTTGGGTCACTAGTATCTTTGCCAGGTTTTGGAAAGGGGATAACAATAGCATCATGCCAAGCAATGGGAAAGACATTTTCACACCAGATTCTATTAAAAAGCCGAAGCAGATTTTTGAGGCATGCTTTTGATAAATGTTTAATCATAAGGTATGTAATACCATCAGATCCAGGAGCAGAATTATGAGTGTGTTTCAGGCTATTGTTTATTTCATTATCTGTAAATGGACTATTGTATTCATGTAAAGAGCGAGATATGAAGTTAATTGCCGAACATTCAGAGCGGTGTTTATATGATAAGAAGGGTTCAGAGTATGAATTTGAACTAGATATGCTGGATAAAGATTTACCGATAGTGTTTGCAATATTTTGGGTGGAAGTGATTGTTTGACCATTATCATTAAGGAAAGAGATACTGTGGTTAGAATAAATGCCTATAGCCTACTTGACACGATGCCACAATTGTTTGCTACTGGTATTTGAGGTAATGCTGGATACATAATTAATCCACGATTCCTTTTGGCATTTTCTTCTAATCCTCCGTGCACTGGCTCTTGCTTGTTTATAGGCTACATAATTTGCAGTTGTGGGATATCTCCGAAAAATCCCCCATGCTTTCTGTTGGCGCTTCTTTGCAATTTTGCAGTCCTCATTCCACCAAGGTCGGGAATGTTTAACAGGACCTCCAGATGATTTTGGAATTGAAATATTGGCTGCATTAATAATAGAATCACTGACCTGTGAAACTGCATTGTTTATATCTCCCTCAATCATGTCAGAAGTAATGGAGGCATTACAAGAGAAGGTAGTCCAATTTGCCTTTTCATAAATATAACGAGGTTTATTTTGGTTAACTTGATTAAAATCATAGAGAGATAGAAATAAAGGAAAATGATCACTGTTATGCAGATCGTCAGAAACAAAAAAATTAAAATATGGGTAAAGAATTGAAGAAAAGATTGCAAGGTCTATTGCATGAAAAGTCCTGGATGGTTCGTGGAAATAAGTATTGTCCCCATTGTTTAAAAGACATAAGGAATTGTCATTGATGAAGTCTTCAATGACTTGTCCACGGGAATTAACATTGGGCATGGGTGAAAGTGAAAAATTTTTGCTGGACTGAAGTATATATACTTTTTTTGTAATATTGGGTAAAATATAATAAAGTCATACATAATGTATGTAGATATTCAAAACATACATTTCCACGGGTTACATTAGGAAAATTATTTATTAATATAATTGAATTAACATTAATAGGGATTGATTCATAAAAAAATTGGGACCTTTAATTGCCCCTAACAAAGATTAATTCTATAAAATTGGCCTATCTGTATTATAACACATAAAAAAAGACATTGGGGCTCCCCCATATTGGGTTATGTCCATTGAAGTCACCGAGAATTAAGAATGGGGTAGGGAGTTGCAAAATTAAATTATTCAGATCTTGTTTTCGTACAGACATATCAGGTGTTAAATAGACAGTACAGATGGTTATTAGCATATTGATGTGGATTTGGGCAGCTATGGCTTGAATATTTGTGTTTAAAGGTATATTTGTGTGAGGAACATTATTGGAGATTAATAGAGCCACACCACCTGTAGCTCTGTCAGATTGAATGTAATCTTTCCTTAGACAGTTGTAGCCACGGATTTTAGCATTATGATTTTGCTTTAGATACGTTTCTTGGAAAGCAAAACAAGTTGGTCGATTATTAAAGACAATGTCTTTTATTTCATCCCATTTATTGTTAAAACCTCTGCAATTCCAGCAAATGAAATTAGTCATTATGATTTGGTTTTTAGATTAACATATCTACGTCGTCATCTTCTGATGCAGTAGTAATACCTTCTCCATCAGAAGGATGAAGGCAAATTAAGTCTGCTTGTTTAGCTACATTATTCTCTTTTGATTTTATAGACTGTTAGCCTAGGTATTTTTTTCCTTTTAATCAAGTTGTTTTGAGAATTTCCATGCTTTAGAGGTTCAGAGCTGCGATTTTTATGAGATATGGGCTTTTTCAGAATTTGTGAGTTTTTCCTAGGATATGTTGGCTTAGAAGAATTAGGTGTTTGGTGTGACAAATTAGGTGTTTCAGTAGGCTTTTCTTGAACTTTTTGCAAATTATTTTTGGCTTCTTCAGGAGGGATGCTCTTAGTAATACTATCTGTTTGTGTGGAGATTGTTTTGTAGTTTTTGGGTATTTTAATAGAAGCAACAGCAGCAGCAAAGGATTTTCCAATTGTGGGTGTTCTGGTTTCAACAATTTTCCTGGCTTCAAAATATGATATATTTTCTTTGGTACGCACAGTTTGAATCTCTTTTTCGAATTTCCAGTTTTCACATATTTTAGCATAAGATGGGTGGTCTTTTTTGCAGTTTACACAACATATGGGAGCTTCACAGTTTTCATTATCATGGAGCGGGCACACGTGAGATTACCACGACAAGAATTTTTTGAGTGACGAAAACGTTGACATTTGAAGCAGCGCAGAGGATTTGGGATGTATGGTCTTAAAGGACATTCCAGGTATCCAGCTTTTATAGAGCATGGGAGTTTCGGAGAATCAAAAGTAAGTATTACGTGCTTAGTTGGGATTTGTTTATTTTCACGGAAAATTGAAATATGCCTAACTGCTATAACTTTCTGATCTTTTAAGTTCTCAAGTATTTCTTCTTCTGGTATGTATTGAAGGTCAGGCTCTGAAATAACTCCAGAACTGGTATTTAATGTTCGGTGAGTAGTAACAGTAACGGGAATATTAGCGAAATGTGTGCATTTTTTGAGGTTAGTTGCTTGATTGCTATTTTCTACTTTGATTAAAAGTTCTCCTGATTTGATTTTCTTAATTGATTTTGGTTCACCCACAACTGATTGAATAGCTTTATGAATTAGAAATGGTGACGTTTTAAAAAAGTCACCTTCATTACGCTTGATTACAAAAAATCTTGCCTCCTTGAACGTGAAAATTACTTTTTCAGGTAAGGTGGAAGAGAATTCTTCTGTTCTATCTGCCCATGTAGTATTACTAGAGTTAGCATTGAGGGATAGGCCCGAGCCAAGCGCATTATTCGTATTTCCTTTATTTGTCACCATATTGAGATAAGAAAAAAGGGTTGAGGGTTTCCTTAGTCGCACAAGTCAGCCCGTTTCTTGAACAGACGGAAAAGCAAAGGGTTTTCAGAATCGCTCCCTGGGACACCCATAACCACTCACCAGCTACCAGACTGTCGACCCAGATCGGGAATCACATGTGGTAGTCGTGTTAGTCCGGTGTTTCTCGTTCGAGTAGTCACCATTGTCTCACCTTCACCAAGGGCACCAGTCTCCCAGTGTGATCCCAAGGCTAGACTACCGTGAGACAATCACCAACCCAATAACCAGCGCCACATCTAAACTGGTCTCAGCTTGGTTAATGTTTTAGAAGTTAAGAATTTTTAGTATAACTAACAAGAACAAGGCCAGAAAATAAAGGTGAGTGAAAATAAACAAGGTAAGTAGAAACCAAAAAGGTGAGTAAAACAAGGTAAGTAGTTTCTTTTTTTTTTTTGCAAGTTTTTCAAAATTTTAATTTTTTTTTTCCATTTTTTTTTTTTTTTTTTACAAGAACAATAAGCAAGAACAAGTACCAAAACCTTATTGGCAGTAAAAACCAAAAAAACTAACAAAGACGAAAAAGCAAAAAATAAAATAAATAAATAAATAAAATAAACCAAAAATGAAAGAAATAAAAGAGAAGAAGGTAGAAGGTAAAAAAAAAAAAGAAGAAGAGAATAAAAAGATCTCTTGGGCCCGGGGTGCGTGACTCCCCCTGAATACCTGAAGAAGGTACCCCCCTGGGGGTGTTCGATGTGAAATAACGCTAGAATTTTAAATGTTCTGAATTGTTATTACTATTATTATTTTCTGTATCTGAAATATCTTGAAATATTAAATTTTTGTAATTTCCGTATTCTCTTCTTACATTTTTGGATTTGAAAGTTGGAATACTGTCGTAATTCAGAAAATTCATGAATTTTCTGATTGAGAAAGCGGAATTTAAAATTGTGTATTATTTAATGAGTAATGATAAGGATTTTTCAGGTCTGGATGATAGAAAATAACAATCAAATTGTAAAATTTTTGTCCTAATTTCTGAATTTATGAAAACAAAAATTAGTCACTTAATTTAAAGGTATTTTTATTGAAACTTAATTTGCTATTAATGCCGAACTGCAGAAAATTAAGGTACAGTATAGGATCCGTTATCCAGAAAGCTTGGGGCCTGGGATATTCTGGATAAGGGGTTTTTCCATAATTCAGAACACTTTATTATTTGTACAAAAATGGTACAAAATAATTTCATAAATAACAGTGGTACACATGAATAATATATATAAACACTTTACCCCCATATATTTGTTAATTTAATAAATTATTTCCACAAAATAAAAAACATTTTTAATTAGAATTTTAAACTATAAATAATAATAGTAATAATAAATGAAAAATAAACATATATAAAATTTAATTTTGGACCTGAGAGTAAAATCCTTTCATTTGGATTTTGCAAACACTTTTATATTTTTTTGCTTACAGTGTGTGTCTCTGATACTAATTGTTCATAAATGTTTCAAATATTTTTAGCACATAATGCTAAATATTTTATGAAATGAATTTTAAAAATAATGGAAATTAATAAAAACGCTATTTAAAGTTTTTATAGCAATTGGGACTTCATGCATGCAACCTGAGTACAAGGATAAAATTTATCTGCTATTGGGCACTTTAAAAAGTATGTGTTATTAATGTTTATCAATTAAAAAATACCATAAAAATTCATTTTGTAACCTAAATTTGCAAAGTTTTCAGTAATTATTTGGACAATTTTGTGCTCACCATATTTCCCAAGAATAGCACTGTAGCATTGTTGAATGTAGGTTGTAAAACTATAATTCTGACTGTTGCTATTGTATAACTTTAATTCTTAAATTTTACGATAATTAAAATTTTTGGTAGTTGGTATTTTGCATTCTGGTTTTCGGAGCATTCTGGATAACGGGTTTCTGGATAACAGATCCTATACAGTATTATATATTTTTTATATTATTTCGAATTAGTGTTTACATATTTTTTATTTTATTTATTTTTCAAATTGATATTTTTATATCGTAATTCAGTTTTATTAAAGTTTTTTTTTTATTTTTTTTATTTTTTAATTAGATTATTTTTAACTGCTTTGATGAAATTTGTATTGCGTTGTTTAAAAAAAATTATACAGGACTTATTTATTTTAATTGTGAACTCTTAAGTTTATTTATCCAATTTCGTATTTTTATTATTTTTATCAGACTATTAATTTCATATTTATTTATTTTACAGTTTCTATGTTTGGTTTATTCATGTGTGTCTCCTAATAGATTGTGTGTAATAAATTGATTTATCTTTTGCGTCACACTATCCAAAACATAGTATCATAGTATCCAGCTTGCTGAATGACTCCTTGCTTAATAAACCCCATAATTAGTTTAATTTAGTTAAGTAAGAAAGTTTAGTATTGTCATTAACTTAACCCAGGTTATTTAAATTTCCCACTTAACACTTAGGGAGGCATCCTAGCATAAAATGAAACAGTGCACAATAAGAAATTTACTCATCATGTTAAAAACCAAATATTATTTATTAAGGGGAATTAGGATACATAAATTATTAAGTACATTAGGCCCGTATGGCCGGTTTAAAATTTGCATACCTAAAATTTACCGATATATAATAATTCTTTTATGGAGTCCTAATTTTTAAATTACTCAGGAAATCGCTAAATAATAAAAATGCTTACCGAAAATCTTCAGCGCAGTTTGAAGCATCATCATCCTTCCAGAGCAAACACTTATCACAAAATCCCGACACTGAACTTTATCCAAATCTGACTCTACGTTCACAAATTTAAAATCTCTTCTCTTTTTTTCTCTCTCCGTCCTCTCCCTATATCCCAAATCCGAATTTTTATGCCCCTTTTCTCTTTCTTCTCATATTCCCCTCTTTCTCTCCAATCTCTGGCTAGTTCGTCGTTAACCTTAATATTATTGGATTTTAGGAATTGAATAAAATTTTCCGTCATTGGCTCTTCCTTTCCCCTTTTAAAATTTTCCTAGCCTTATTTTATTTTATTTTCTCAGCTGGTTTTTCGCGCGCTTTCCGCATCTTTTCATCCGTATTCATCTCTACCCTTTTGTAGACTCGAACGCTTACCAACAATCCTTGCATTATTCTGGTCCCCGACCTATTCAAAACTCTCTGAATTTGGCGGTACCTTGTATGTAACATAAATTTTTCTTTCCTCTTATAGAGAAGACATTTCCAAAATTTGACTTCTAACATTTCTTTTGAACGTATTCTAATCGAAAATATTTCTTGTGCTATAAATTTACACTCGGTGCCTTTATTTTTTTGTTATGATTTTGACTTTTACTATCGTACACCTGAATAACCAATCCTTTCAGCATTATCCCTGCTTTCAAGCCTTTATTTTTAAAATATCCCGGACATCTGGCCTTAAAGTTGTTTTCGTTTCTTACCTAACACGATATTTTCTCACAATAATAATTTTATTTTTGTCCACCCAAGAATTCCTATAAGCGAGCTATCCTTCTTTAACTTTCATGGGAAATCGTGTGTGACCATTCCTTTCTTAGGAAAATATGCCCTTTGCAATTTTCCTTTATTCACCTCTAAGTTTAACCGCGCTGTTATTATTATGCCTTAAATTCCAAATCTTTAAATTTTCCTCCAAAGAAATTCCAAGATGTGTGAGCGTGTCTCAGCAATATATCGAATTCCCCAAAAAGAAAAAAAAAATGAGAAAAAAAAAGAAAAGTGCTTTAACTCACGCTGTGATTAGGACTCCATATACATTGCAATAAATATAAAACAGTATTATAATAAACATAATAAATAGATATAATGACATATAATCATAAGTGTAATAAACAGAGTATATGCTACTATATGCATAATATGAAACCATACAATAAGTGAAAAGAATGAACCATACGATAGAAATACATACATATGATATTTCATAGAATAAGTGAAAAGAATGCATCATATAGAAATAGGTATATATTAATTCAGACAATAAGTGAAAAGAATGCATCATATAGAAATACGTATATATATTAATTCATACAAGAAGTGAAAAGAATGAAACATACGATAAAATACATATATATATAATTAAATTTTTTTTTTTTTTTTTTTTTTTTTTTTCTTCTAGTAGAATAGCACAATTGGTACACTATTCTCTATACCTTTTAATTGTATAGAGGTGAGGAAAAGAAATTCTTTACGATTTATGGGCTCACAAGTGTACATACAGACACCGACAGCTATATAAATACATATATAGTGTATGATTATTATCTTTTCTTTTTCCTGATTAATGGATATAATTTTTTTTTTTTTTTTTTTTTTTGAAATATTGTCATTATGTTTATATTTTTGTTAACGTGAACGACAGCAACAAGTAATTATTGTAGAAAATATTGTAATTAAAATACATATGATGAATAAAGATGATCCTATGAATTTTAGTAAGAAAAGATGGTTAGTAATGTTTGGAAATTTAAACCAATCAAACCAAGTGTTTGAACCTTCAACATTTAGTGTTCTTGTATAATTAGTATTCAGTTGTAGCAGTTCCACACTTGGCTCATCCAAACAGAACTTTATTTTCTTACACTGAACAAGAGTTGGTGCTTTTAAGCACAACTTTTCGTTATAACACCGTGTTTCTGCAAAAAATTTCACAGTTAGTATCGACGGGGTCGTTGTAAGTTGTACTGCTTTAGTGTGCACAGCTATCTCTTGAAAATGTACAGTAACTACACCTGGATCACAAGTGCTTGTTGCCTGGAAAGTGATGCGTGCCAACACAGGGCAGTTATAGCATCCCGAGGCTGTGAGATCAATATCTTCAAATTTCGGACATATTGTATTTGATTTTATTACCATTTTAAAATTAGTGAAGTGCAACTGTATACGAACAGCCGCAGACATTAATAGCGATGATTTTAACACATCCTCTTGTACTTGAAATAGATGAATGTCTTTTTGCAATGGCAATGCATGCTCCTGGGAAGAAACGAGATGAGTTAATGCATCCGAAACCATTGTGCAACGCAGGACATCCTCGAAAAAATCACAATTTGATATATTGGGGTCGAAGATAAAATCTTTCGTAAAAGAAGTATTTGCTTGTATAGCTCCTATTTGACCTGCGTTGGGGTTATTTCTGGGACTGGCTGGCGCTAGATATGCTTCTGAAGGTCGACCAACTCGTTGTATAAAATAGTCTTGGAGGTTTAGTTGTGGTTGGTCATAGGCGCCCAGAATTGAAACTTTGATTCCCGACTTTGTGTACGCGGAATCTGTTAAAGATAGCCGTGAAACTGTGTTGTTTTCAGAGTGCGTTAACGATACATGATATTGACATGTATGTCCAGAGATTTTGGATACTTCATAGGTTTTTAACAAGTCTGGTTCAAACCAGACGCGAAAAAAATTGCAAGCCGCTCGAGTTAACACCGTACAGCCCACACCTAGTCCCCCTGGGACGCAGGCTGTAATGCCAGGAAATTGACGGCTCTCAGCCGTTTCGGCTTCAAAATGGTTACCATTCTTGCCAATGTATTGTTTTATGCAGTGCACACCTCGTCCGCAGAATTGATTAAAGATACAAGAAATCTGCGATATGTATTTGGCAGTAACTGGGAATGTGAAATATTGTCTTTCTGTGTGAAAACTGCATGTCACTTCTTCTAATTTAATTTTTAGTGAGAACAAATGATTTTCGTGACTGTCCGTGAACCATAAACACGTTTCCGCTTGAATTGTGGGTAATGATATTTCTGCAGTTGTGTACAAGTGGCATGCCTTTGTTCCATCCTGTAATACTTCACAGGTCTTTAAGTCGGAAGTGATGATCGAATGTGAGTTACACTCACTACTAATTTCAGTGCAAAGTAATGCCATGGTTAAAAGTACTAAAGGGAGAGACGAAATTCGTGGATTTTGTACAGCATGATTCTCCAAATGTTGATAAAAGTTTAACATCAAATTTCGCATAATGCTGCCGATAAAAGCACCAGTAAGTAATGAAACTCTGGCGAGTAATTTAAGGCATTTAATAATGATATAAAAAAGAAAAATTACTGATTTAAAAACATATATGATATTCTTAATCGCTGTTTTAAGAAATAGCAGCATAAACAGGATAACTGTAGTTAATAGTATATACATGATGTATTGAAAAATTGGAGGTAAACATTTTAGATGTTTTATCACTTCCCAACAAAAAAAACATTGTTTGATTTGGCAGATAGTTTTCCCTGACACGTGGAATAAGCCCGTTACGGAAATACCGCTCGGGTGTAAATAAATTACTGTAATGTCTGACCTATAGGCCAATAGTTCGAAGGGGATTCGTATCATTAAGTCATTTGGCACAGTAAGCACATGCTCATATTCATCATTTCTAAGTATGACTCTGCCTGTGTCAGGCAAGGTCAATATTGGATCCGTAAAGTTTATGGTTAAATTGTGGTTTTGAAAGAAAGCGAATTCCCCTTCTAGGAGTTTACGACGATGCGGTGTTATTGCTTTATTTTCAAATAGACAAACTTCAAAAGTAAGTAATTCTGGGTCATAAATGGTGGCATCCTCTGTGACAGCAATCATTATCTGTTTCTTTTGTGTATAAGTACAAAAGCAGTCACTTTTAGGGGAGCAGTTATGGGTCTCACAAAACTCGGGCGTGCCTGTACAGCGATTTTCACCGCATTCACATAGAATCTTTCGCTTGTTGAAACATTCATACGAAGTGCTTGTATTATCTAGTTCGTCTGAGTGTCGTAAGATGAATGAAGAGGGCATGATCAGGGAGTAGTCTTTTGCTAGGATAAATGTTCTATTCGCTTTTACACAGTTGTGGCAGTGATGGTAAAGACAGGCATTGGCTGGAAAACTAATTTTTGTGATGACATGTCTCGTGAGGTGGTGGCACTTAAGTTCATTGTAAAATGAACACAATTGTGGCCTAAAATGTTTGCCTTTAACGGCAGATGCCAGTATGAATAACACTGAAATATAAGAAAAGCATTTTCATTAATAGCCCCTCCTGAGTAAATATAATTTAATTATTATTATTATAATTTATTTATTTTTCTTTTTCTTTTTTTTTTTTTTTTTGAATATGTAAGTGACTGTTTTAACTGGTGTGCGAGAAAACTGCATATATTATATGATTTCCATTATTATTATTATTATTATTATTATTATTATTATTATTCTTTATATATATATATATATATATTCAATTCCCTTATTAAATGAAATTTGAAATTTATAATATCAGTAGATAATTGTACCCCTCAAATATACAAATTGGAAGAAAAGTGAAGTTAAACATGAATTTGTTAAATATAACGCAAGGAAATTAAATGAAATAGAAAGATAATTTAATTTTACTTTATTTCACCTTACGTTATTTATTTATGTATATATATATATATATATATATATATATACACATATATATATATATTTTTTTTTTATTATTATTATTATTAATATTATTAATCTCATATAACAGTTAACAACTTTCTCACAATTGGCCAATTTGTGAGAATGAACAACGTCTGTTCATAAGATTAATATAAGGGAACGCGAAATGTGCGCCTAATTATAAGATTAACAAGAGAATTGAATTTGAGATTGTGAAAATATTACATATATAAGGTAATGGAATAAAACAAAGTTATGTAGAATTAACACTATTCTATACATAAAGGACGAATTTCTCAGGAAGGAATGCTTCGTATGTATGTGTACTTAATAAAAATTAAATAATAATGAAAATGAAAATTATAAATAAATGTTAAAGGAATTTAATACTTCCTCATCTTTAATATTATGTTAAGTCCATAATATTACTGTATTTGACACTAATGCTATATTTCATATAATCATACCATAAACAAAGTGAAACTGTATTATTTACAAAGTTAAAGACAAATATAAGTATAAAATAACTGAATACATACGAGTAATATTTGTCTAAACCGTACTATCGACAAGGCAAAGTCTAGTTGATTATAATATTTATAAAATATATTCTAATTACCTCGGTACGTATGTATATATAGATATGAATAAATATTTATTTAATAAAATGGAAGATCAAGGAGATAAGTATAAAATTTTATCCTCTAATCATAACAATAATAATAATAAGACATATAAATAAATATTGCCTAATATAAAATAAAATTAAAATAAAACTGATATAGATATAAAATTACGTATTTAAATCTTAATAACGAGTATAATAGTTATAATTATCGTCATACATCGACAAAACAAAATACAACTGAAAGGATATGTGATAATAGAATATCAAATCACGAATATATATATATCGATAAATAAAGATGTGTATATATACATATGTATACATTATTATTATTCATTTATTCATTTATTTAAAATTTTTTTTTTTTTTTTTTTTTTTTCAAATCCTAGTCAATAAACTAATATGACACAAAAGCAATATCATTCTGTGTATTTTAATGCTAAGTCAAAAATTTTGTCCGCGAAGGGTTGAACTGTACTGCGTAGAAAATAGCGGGGTGGTGGTGTTGGTTCGGTATTGACCGGTGGGGAGAGTGTATAACTAATAGTGTCTTGAGATGATGTATGGGAGGAAGGGATATTTTCGATACTAGAGTTTGTTGACCCCAGATTTACTGCTTTGGGAAGATTCTTGCCACCGCTGTCTAGAAGGTAAGAATTGTTGTCTAGTTCTTCGAAAATTGCGTGTGGTCGTGTTTCTGGGGACGCTTCTATATTAGGGGAAGGGAAGGATTGTGTATTATCTGTAATTGTTGTATGTAACAGATCTAATTCTGGTTTTCGGGCAGTATATGGAATAAGTCTTTCAGCGTGAATCTTCATGTCTTTATTTTTGTGAGGGTTTATAGCGTCAACTATAGTATAATTTACTTTATTATGCTTCTTTAAGATACGATAAGGGCCAAAGAATTTGCGACGTTTCGTGATATTTAAATTACGGTCCCGTGCTGGGTCATATAAGTAAACTAATTGACCGGGATAGAAATCACGATATCTGGCCTTTTTATGTTGGTAATTTTCCATCGCGATAGCGGCATTCTCTAAATTTTGTATCACCTTTTCGTGTGCGTATTTTAAATCTGTTGTTCGTTTCAGGATATAATCTGGATATGCCATTTCCTGTGGTGTTGAGTTATTATTTATAATGTCGGTTGGTAATAAAGGGTCATATCCTAAGTGGATATATGCAGGTTTTTCGTTAGTAGCAGAATGAATTGTAGAGTTATAGATTAAGGCGTAATATTGCACGAAATCGTCCCATTGTAACGTATTGTCAGCAAAAATAGCAAGTGACTTTTTAATATTCTTGTTGGCAGCTTCACAAACCCCATTTGTTTGAGGTCTCATAGGTGTTGTGAGTAGTTTGAGGACTCCTAGTCGTGTACATAGTATTTTGAACAGATCGCTGATAAATGAAGGTCCTCTGTCACTTAACAATTTTTCTGGAATGCCAAATAGACTAATGTAATCTATAAATCTGTCAACACTCGTAATTGCAGTAGCGTCGGGGACGGCGTATAATCTGATAAATTTCGTATAATTATCTATAAAACTAAGGATGTATCTGTTACCCTTATGTGTTCTAGGTAATGGGCCAATGTGATCGCATGATACCATTTGCATTGGTCTAGTGGGTTTGAAATTCCTCTGAAGTGGGACAGGAGGTAACACATTTGGACTCTTGAAACTTATGCAATGTGCGCATGATTTTATAAAATGTTTTGTGTCCGAATATAAATTTTCCCAAAAGTATTTCTCTCTAATGTTGTTGTAAGTTTTAAATACTCCAAAATGTGCCATATGATTTGCTGCTAGTATGTGCGGCTTAAATTTGTCTGGTATAACGATTCGTAAAATGTTAGTGGATTTTCGAAATCTTGGTATAAATGCCGAATGCATAAGTAGTCCGTCTTTCAAAAGGTAGTTTGGATATAAATTTGAAAGTAGTGTTGGTGAATTTTCTAAGGTTTTAATTATTTCCGAAAGTTTGGAATCCGTGCGCTGAGCGGTTTTAATGTCCTGAATTGTTGGGAGATTAATTTGAACATTATTTACTGTTAAAATATCTAAATTGTTGATTGGCATACTGGTAATTCGTTCCTTATTGAGAGAAAAATTTCTCGAGGGTACATTTCCTAATGAAAAATCATCACTTTGTCCTTTAACATAAATTAGTATATAAGCTCGTTGGTTTAATACTTCTTCTATATCAACAGGCAATACTTCATTATCATTCATAAAATACCAATTCCCTTTCGAATCCTTAGTTAAACAAAAATAATGACCGTCATTCACGTAATTACCCGAATGTACTATTATGGCATTTAAATAATACCATAAGGGTTTATATTTTCGATATGTCATGTAAGGTTGAAAATTTATTTTATCATTATAAGTCACGTGATGTGATATCTTTTCACCTCCTTTTTGAGAAAATGTAAATCTTTTCAAATGAAATGTAAGTACTGTAGGAGATTTGGAAACTGAAATTTGTTTTAGTGCGTCTACCATCGAATTGCAATTATAACAATAATAGTCTGCTTGCAAATGCTCTGGTTTTGTGAATTTATGTAAAGCTTTCGTTAGGGAGTCTGTACCTTGTGTAATATCTAATGAGAAATCTCTAAAAGGGTCAAACGTTATGCTCTTATGCCTACAATTTAGACATTCTACTTCACTACGGAAAATTCCTTGAAACATATTTTGTAATATAGTTGATTGATTGTATGAATATCTGAAAGCGTGAGTCTCATGAAATGAAACTGATTGTTCTAAATGATCAATAATTCGACCCAGAAATTCGTGTGCATCCTGTTGGATATTGTACTTAAATTCTTTGTCAATAGTTTGGAGATTTTGATAAAACTCAATGGGTTGTACTACTCTTCCCGTTTTTCCCATTACTGAGTCTATGTGTCGTTTTAACATACAAAACATACAAAATGTATTTGGCTCACACGTGAACTCATGGTTTGAATTATCGCCACTGTCACAAAGGCTAGGAGTGAGAAATCCTGCTAATTTTACATCTACTATAGGTAAAAATATGTGTCTGGTATTTGAATCGATAATCTGTGTGTTAACCACATCATTAGTTATCGGTCTTCCGTTATATGGCTTTTGTTGGGTCCGGGAACGCGTCTCAGACCGTAATTCATTGTGCGTTCCCGATTTTAGTTTAAATGTTTTCTGTTATTGTGCTCATAGACTTGTGGCTGTGGTCGGGAGGAATAACCTCGAGTTCTATTATTTATGTTACTCGTATTGTGTTGACGAGAAAACGAGGGGGATTGGGGTCGAGTACGATTTGCGGGATTCGAATAACACTTACTGAAATGATGTGAGAGTTTATGACAAAACCTGCAGGGTGGAAAACGTCTTTGGTGTGAAGTATTATTACCTCTATTGTTGTAGATACGCCCAGAAAAGTTTCTAGGGGTCGGCCTTTGATCATTTCTATAATTTTGGTTCGAGAATGAATTTTGTGTTTTTAATTTTAGTTCCTCAATTTCTTTAGTTAAGGCACTAACCATTTCTTGGGTATGCATAGCATGTGATTGTATGATATCTTTAAGGTCAGAGTTATTTGTGATATTGTTGACCTCTTGAGTGGACTCAAGATTGGTTAAAGACGAGTCACTGATTTGTAATGTTTGGATGAAATCTACCGCTTCTTCAAAAGTTTTAGGGTCTTTTAAAATTAGGGAATGTTTATATTTCGGTAATAGACCTTCCATAAGTTTCGCTAATTTACTCTGTTCAAATAACGCTTTTACTGCAGCATTTGTAAGATCGGGATTATTAAAAAAATGTTGCGTAGCTAATGCTACCTTTGCTGCATAGTGTTTAACCTGCTCATTCGGGAGCATTTTACAATTCGAAAACTGTTGTTGTCTCGCTCCTAAACTATATTTAGTGTCAAAATAGGAAAGGAATTTCCTTTTAAAATCCTCGTAATTATTTTCATTGCTAAGATCGGGCGAATTTATTATATTTGAAAGTGCGTCACCTCTTATACGTGATTTCAGTATAAGTAATTTTTCATCTGGTGTGCATTTTGTGAGGTCCGCAATTTTTTCAAAGTTTTCAATAAAAAATTTAGGGGTAACCGCGGACAAATTATCAAATTGTGGTATTATTGACTGCAAACCTGCTAACTTTCTAATCATACTATCGGATTCGGATCCGTTTGTTTCGTCTCCCGGCATGTTTTAAAGAGTAAAGGAGGATAAATATACAAAAAAAAAATTTCAATAACTACTTGACTAAACAATAACAATAATAAAATGAAAATTCAGTATTTATATCTATACAACACCTTTAGATTGTACTAAGCTAAAATGTATATTTTAAATAGAAAATCCACAAAACTGAATAATTTATCAAGATAAAATTCTAATAACACTGAATATATTCAAAATTCTATGATATAAGATACTAGGAAATCCATACCAAATAGATATAAATTACTTTTTGTTTTGAAATAAAAATTGAAATAGCAAATCATTTAAAATATTACCATATTAGGAAAATATTTAAAAGACTATAGTAACGAGTAAACTCAAAATTAATAGTTGAGTATAAGTATCAAAGAAAAGAAATTTCAAAAATTTTTTGTGGTATAAAATATAAAATTTGGATACCTAATATTGTCAACGTATGTGTACATATATGGATGTATTACGTTAAAATACAGATAAAATAATGTTAAAATTCAAAATTTTCCATATAGATACACATAGTTGTATAGATAATGAAAATCAAAATATATATGCAGAAATAAAAGATGTAATGTATAATAAACACACATATTAATAAAATAGGTAGATATATAAAACGTAAATATTGATTTCCCCTTATATGTGAGAAATTAATAATTAAATCACTATATAATATTATTGTTAAAAACAATTTTATACTTAAAGACTACACTTAAAAAAGTGTAATGGTCACGGCGGACCACTTGCTGAATGACTCCTTGCTTAATAAACCCCATAATTAGTTTAATTTAGTTAAGTAAGAAAGTTTAGTATTGTCATTAACTTAACCCAGGTTATTTAAATTTCCCACTTAACACTTAGGGAGGCATCCTAGCATAAAATGAAACAGTGCACAATAAGAAATTTACTCATCATGTTAAAAACCAAATATTATTTATTAAGGGGAATTAGGATACATAAATTATTAAGTACATTAGGCCCGTATGGCCGGTTTAAAATTTGCATACCTAAAATTTACCGATATATAATAATTCTTTTATGGAGTCCTAATTTTTAAATTACTCAGGAAATCGCTAAATAATAAAAATGCTTACCGAAAATCTTCAGCGCAGTTTGAAGCATCATCATCCTTCCAGAGCAAACACTTATCACAAAATCCCGACACTGAACTTTATCCAAATCTGACTCTACGTTCACAAATTTAAAATCTCTTCTCTTTTTTTCTCTCTCCGTCCTCTCCCTATATCCCAAATCCGAATTTTTATGCCCCTTTTCTCTTTCTTCTCATATTCCCCTCTTTCTCTCCAATCTCTGGCTAGTTCGTCGTTAACCTTAATATTATTGGATTTTAGGAATTGAATAAAATTTTCCGTCATTGGCTCTTCCTTTCCCCTTTTAAAATTTTCCTAGCCTTATTTTATTTTATTTTCTCAGCTGGTTTTTCGCGCGCTTTCCGCATCTTTTCATCCGTATTCATCTCTACCCTTTTGTAGACTCGAACGCTTACCAACAATCCTTGCATTATTCTGGTCCCCGACCTATTCAAAACTCTCTGAATTTGGCGGTACCTTGTATGTAACATAAATTTTTCTTTCCTCTTATAGAGAAGACATTTCCAAAATTTGACTTCTAACATTTCTTTTGAACGTATTCTAATCGAAAATATTTCTTGTGCTATAAATTTACACTCGGTGCCTTTATTTTTTTGTTATGATTTTGACTTTTACTATCGTACACCTGAATAACCAATCCTTTCAGCATTATCCCTGCTTTCAAGCCTTTATTTTTAAAATATCCCGGACATCTGGCCTTAAAGTTGTTTTCGTTTCTTACCTAACACGATATTTTCTCACAATAATAATTTTATTTTTGTCCACCCAAGAATTCCTATAAGCGAGCTATCCTTCTTTAACTTTCATGGGAAATCGTGTGTGACCATTCCTTTCTTAGGAAAATATGCCCTTTGCAATTTTCCTTTATTCACCTCTAAGTTTAACCGCGCTGTTATTATTATGCCTTAAATTCCAAATCTTTAAATTTTCCTCCAAAGAAATTCCAAGATGTGTGAGCGTGTCTCAGCAAGCTGAGTGAAAATTTGCGCAAAGATGTAGTGTGACGTAAAGAAAATATTTACACAGATTTTACTTGCAGTTTTGGATGGCATGACGCAAAAGATAAATCAATTTACTGAAATAAATAATTTTAATTTATAATGCAAACTCAGTGAAAGTATAATTATTTGACAGTATATTTGAAAATTAACTCTTTCGTTCCCGTTACGGCCGTAGCCGCCCGAAAGCTCTCAGTCCCATTACGGCCCTAAAACGCCTGAGATAGTTCATCCCCCCATATTCGCTCTTTTATCTTCGCGATGGTCATTTTTCCGCAGTTAGTTGTCAGTGCAGATGATAAGTGGGCGGGTTAACTTTACGGTGACAAGAATGGATAGGGGAGGAAGTTTTCTTGTCTTAAAGATTTTGAAGTGAGAGACAAAATTTTGTAACCGCAGTTTATTAGCTGAGATCATCCTGTATGTTCTTATTTCTTTCTGTTTATTATGGCTTTTTGACGTAGAAAAATAACACAATACGAAATTAACGCGATTTTATTTGCTTCTACTGAAAATGAAATTAACAAATCGATTGATATCAGTGATAGTAATGAAAATTCAGAGGAAATAGAATCTTACCAAACACCGAAACTGTTTCTGATTCCGGTGCGGATCTAGACGAAAATTATGGTAATTTTCATATTACTTTTACGTGGACTTCCGACATAAAGAACTTTAAAAATCAGGAGAAATTTTCGGAATCTAAACACTCAGTAGATAGTTTGAATCCAAAAGCAGAACCTCTAGATTATTTTAATAATAATAAAAAAAAAAAAAGAAAAGAAAGAAAGAAAGAAAAAAGAAGAAGGAAAGAAACAAAAGGAAAAGAAAAAAGTTTGCAAGAAAATACAAGTTAGAAAAAAAAAAAAAAAAACTTCCTCACAACAATTGTTTTGGGCTGAGAAACAGTATACATCGCTTCTTCAGATAGAAATTAGATATAAGTGCTACTTTCATGCTGTGCTTGTGCCTAACATTTCTGTCTGACGAAAGGTTGGGCTATTATTTCGAATCGAAACTACTGTTGCAAATCTTTAATTTATTTTTATTAATTTATGGTGCTTGCTTACATTTTTTTTTTTTTTTTTAAATTATTGCTTATTACTTTAGAACATTAGTCCTTCAGCGCATATTAATTAATAAATATTTACAATCAAAATTCTTATAAAAGGAGGTTTTCAATTGCTCTTATCAAATTTACTTAACTCTGACAAAGTGGGTGATTAAAAATAGTTAGAATGATAATTTAAGAAAGAGTTACACATTGTGCATTACACAATGTTCAAAAACTTTACAACAGTATTTTCTTCATTGTAGATGACTAGTTCTTGAACTGTATAAGAATACGATTTTTCAAAAAATACCGTTAGTAAAAAAAAAAAAAAAGAATGAATGAGAAAGCTTTACGACAATTGTTTTGGGTCGAAATAATAGCACACCCCTTCATGGACTAGTGCCTAGCTTTTTCCTCTGGTGAACCTTTGTGTTATTGCTTTGTATATCGACCCAAAAGAACTGCTAAGAATTTTTATTTTTTTTATTTCTACTACAACATTAGTTTAAAAAAAAAATAAAAAATAAAAAATAAAAAAACTGCATATCCCTTGAAATAAATAACTATGTTAAAAATAATTGGATTCATAATTTTAAAAAAGTGCTTCTCACACGATGACTTTAAAATGTTAACAAAACTATTTTCTTCATTGTAGTTGACTATATGTTGATATTTATATGCTTACATAAAGAAAAAGAAAAAAAAAACTTTGCAAAAAAATACCGTAAGTTGAAAAAATAAAAAACCTTCTTCATAACAATTGTTTTCGGCCGAAAAACATTATATCGCTCTTTTAGGTATAAAGTTGATATAAGTCCTGATTTGATGCTGTGCTTGTGCCTATCATTTTCGTCTGATGAAGGGTTGTGCTATTATTTCGAATCGAATGAACTGCTGCGAATGGTGTTGGCTTACTCTTTTTTTTTTTTTTTTTTTTTTTAATTTATTATTTATTTACAATAAAAATTTTCAGAAAATGAGGTTTTCAATTGTACTTATGAAATTTACTTAACTCTGAAAAAATAGACATTTAAAAATAGTTAGAATGATAATTATAAAAAAAAAAAAAAAAAAAAAAGAAAGAAAGAAAAAAAAGTTGTTATTGCACAGTGATTTTCTAAAATTTTTGCATTATGTTTTCTTCATAAATAAATAAATACATCGAATTTTAATTATCAATTTTATAGACAATATGATAACTGCTTTGTGGCATTTTATCAATACTACGTGAATTTAAATTCATATAATATTTGTTATGTTTCGAAAGCAAAAGTATTATTGATGTTGATAGTACCAGGCATTTCTTGGGAAATATATTGCACACCCTCCACTCTGCAGTGAAACTGGACCAGACAATAAACCATTCTTCCCCTAATCTTAAGGCGTGTTGAAATGACACTCGCATGAATAGAAAAAGAAGCCGCTCTGTACTTCCGTGGGGGTGAAATCTCGGGCGTTTGTCCGGGATTCTGAGGTAGATAAAAATTTCATATCCATGGGACCGAAAGAGTTAAAAGTACTGTTTCAATGTGTAAATATACTTTATTAGACAAAACAAAAGTAATCTTAATGAAATCTAAAAACAAATCCTTTAAAATAACACCGAGGCGCCACTGGATTTTTTATATCATTCCTTTTAAAACTGTTATTTTGAATTTGAAATGTGAATGAAAAAGCATCAGTGAGTGTATTTTATATATCTGTCTGATCTTGAAGCTAAAAATATTACGTTTGCATTATAAATATAAATAAAAGTAGAAAGTAAATGATCAAATAAGAAAATCTATGTATATTTTAACTAATTGCAAAGCGGTACTTAAAATTTGATATCATTATTTTTAAGACTCATATTTCAAATTCTTATAGCCATAAAGTAGCGGCGTCACAAACTTTTAACCCATTAAGGGTTTTTTGTATTGATATCATTACTTTTTAGGGGTTATTCATGAAAAAATTAAAACAAGTCCTTCTGGCTCCTAGGAAGGGTAAACTGATTTATCTTTTATCATGAAGTTGTCACCATTTTTTTTTTTTTTTTTCAAAATTGTACAATTGTACAATTTTTCAATTCTACAATTTATTAATGGACTTGGTGGATTTCTTAATGAAGGCTTGTATATATGGAGTTTTAAGCAAATCGGTTCATAGAACCTTTCTAATGTAAATTTGAAATTTTCAGTGGGCTGGCACAGGGAAACAAGAGGGTAGATTAAGTTGGCAAATGAACATAACAAATACATTTCTGAGATATATCCACACTACAGATTTAGTTTGAATTAATTCAGTATTTCAAACGTTATCATGCTGACAAATTTTCAAGTAGCCTGCCACTTGGAAACAAAATGGAGAAGCTTCGCACTAGAAAAAAATATTGAGTGGGATTCTCAAACTCTTTAAAATAATAAGGGGGAAATTTCAAATTTAAGTTAGAATTACGTAATTTACATTTTGCAAGTTTCTTTTTAGAGAATTACAAATGCAAATTAAACAATTAAAAAAAAAAATCAAGTTAATGTTAAAAATGGAAATTTATTTATTTTCTTTTCCCTTTTGAGGCTAAGCTCCAATATTCACAATTTAAATTTTCGTCAAAAGTGTAGGTAACAATTATTTCATAAAAATATTTGGTGGAAAAAAATAGACAAAATATAAATTAAGCTCTACATTTCTATAATTTTAAAAGTAAGATAAAATCATTTGGAGAAAAAAAATTATGGAAAATACAAGTTAGCTAAAGTTAATACAAGTTAAGTAAAATACAAGTTAAGCTTAAGTTTTATGGAAAATACAAGTTATATATATATTTCTCATTAAAAATTAAAAAATCTCTTTTTAAAATACAGTTACAGTTTATTCATATATTTACTTTTCAGACTTTAAAATGATACATATTTTAAATATTAACATAATGAAACTAATTTTTTTATTATTATTTAAAGCAACAATGGCTAGGGGATGAAAGAGGGGATAAATACACTGTATATTTAAAAAAAAAAAAAAAAAAAAAAACATAGAATTAAAATTCATGAAAAATGTGTCAAATAGCAATTATTGAAACACACGTCAAAATAAATAAATGACATCTTTACTTTGAAACCCATAATAATTTATTTTAAAGTATAATTCTCTCTTTCTTTCTTTCTTTTTTTTTTTTTTATTAATTAATTTCTGCATGAAAAATTCCATTTCATAAATATATTTACAACTACAATAAGCAAAAAACCCTCCTTTAATTTTAAATAATTATTTCTACATGTTTCTAAGCAATTAAAAGTGCTTTTTTTTTTTTTTAAAGAAAAATAAATTAAATATAGGAATGTATATGGTTTAATATAAGCTACGAGATGGCGCCACTAGATGGCCAAATTATTACCTTCATGATAAAACCATATACATTCCAATATTTAAGCTATTTTTCTTAAAAAAAAAAAAAAAAAAAAAACCCTTTTAATTGCTTAGAAACATGTAGAAATAATTATTTAAAATTAAAGGAAGTTTTTGTGTTTATTGTAGTTTTAAATATATTTATGAAATGGAATTTTTCATGCAGAAATTAATTAATTAAAAAAAAAAAAAAAAAAAAAAAAAAAAGAAAGAAAGAAAGAAAGAGAGAATTATATTTTTAAAATAAATTATTATGGGTTTCAAAGTAAAGATGTTATTTATTTATTTTGACGTGTTTTTCAATAATTGCTATTTGACACATTTTTCATGATATTTAATTATATTTTCGTGGATTTTTTTTTTTTTTTTTTTTTTTTTTTTTTTAAATACACAGCGTATTTATCCCCTCTTTCATTCCCTAGCCATTGTAGCTTTAAATAATAATAAAAAAATTAGTTTGATTATGCTAATATTTAAAATATGTATCATTTTAAAGTCTGAAAAGTAAATATATGAATAAACTCTAACTGTATTTTAAAAAGAAATATATATATATATATTTGCAAAAGTGTATGTTTTAATTTAAATTAAAAACAAAAGATGGCGCCAAAACTCCATTTGCTGTTTTTTTTGCATTCCCTGTGCGGAAGGATACATGAATAGGAATCGCAAATCATTGAGCGACTATAAAATCGATGTTTATGAATGATTAACAATTTTTTTCTTTAAAAAATTGTAAATTCATCATTATTATGATAAAATGAAATATCTAAAATTACAAAATACTTCCTTATTTAAAATGTTATCTAAATACTTTTTTGACTAAATATGAAATTTTGAAATCAAAAATATCTTTTTCATAGCAGAAGAGAAAATATATTTAAGTGAATGTGACTTAGTATATATATAAAAAATGTAATAAAGTATTTTTGCGTTAAAAAAAGGAAAGTTTAAATAGTTCATTGACTGCATTCACGTTGGTCAGCCAACCAACGTGCCTTGAAAGTAAGAACCGAATAACGACATTTTCGCCGAATAAAAGCATGCATTTTGGCGGAGTAATATAGTTCTATTTTTAAAGCAACTTTTACAAAAAACAAGAGTTTTCCTGAAAAAAACAAAAACGTTACTAGATTCAGAAAGATTCCATTAACAACATATATTAATTAAATTAAAATCGTTCGTGCGATTTTAGAGATATTTTTTCATGAATTTAGTCTATTACATCCTTACACCACACATTTTCCCTTTTTGGCTTTAAATTGAGATTCAGATCTCAAAACATATTGCATGTAGAAATGTAAAATTTTCAGGATAGATTAAGACCGAAGACAAAAGACTATTTTGAAAAGATCAGAACGAAATATGGCATATTTGCTGAGATATTAAGTGTCGGCTTTTACAAATCTCTTTGATGTAAAACTAGCCGTATATGAGTTCGCAGCGTTCAGTTTGTCCTTCCGCTTGCGTCACTCAAAAAACTGCCGTTTTTCATGATATTTGCTAAAATTTTAATATTTATAGACATAAGACATTATAAATTTTGTTTTAAGAATTTGGAGGGGGGGGGGGGGGTACGGATAAAATATCAACTAATTTTGATGTATTCATTACCAGCAAGATACACCCGCTAAATTTAAATGAATCTCAAAAACATTATTATTATTATCACTATAAATAAAAACTAAAAAAAAAAAAAAAAATCCATTGAATTCTCTTGGAATTTCGCTTCAGGTACATGGTGCCAGCAGCAGCTCTTTTCACGTCCACGCTGCATATGGTTTCCACTGCCTGTAACGTTTTTCCACAACACTTTAATTTGTCTCAATTTCAACTCGCTCTTTTTTCTATACTACTGTTTGGTTCCAAACATTACAATAAATAAATAAATAAAATGTTTTCCAACACACAATGCAAAAATGTTTTAAATACAAAAATATTTTCTAATAAAAAATACAATAAACAAAATAAAATAAAATAAAAATAATTATTTAAATTTTTATCCTTTCTACAATATTACTATTTTTTTTCTGATAAATACAATAAATAGTAATAATAATAATAAAAGATTTCCCTTCCAATAAAATTAAATAAATTACTAGAAAATCGTGTAACAGCCATTGCTAAGTGGCACAGATGATTGAAATGGATGCAAAAATTTAAGAAAAATTTATGGATAAAATAGAAAAAAAAAAAAATTCAGATTCGAAAAAAATCTTGATGAGATGCACCCAGCAGAGTTCAAGGTAACCCTCTGTCAAGTTTTGTATATCTGCGATCAGTAGACTGAGCTCCAGAGTGCAGAGACAGTCATTCTTTTTTATGTACACAGATGAAGAAAAAAAAAAAGTGTGTGTATTCAGTTAATTATCAACAATATGCACATAGATTAAAAAAGAAAAAAAAAGTCACTCTATGAAATTTATATTTGTTTGTATGTAGAAATAATTAATAACATTTAATAAGCGTGTTATACAGTTATTTAATTAAATCCCAGCCCATGCTTGTGATACATGGACATCATTATGTCTGCTTAAATTTATTTTGCATGCATGTGATTACTCAGCCAGTAAATTGGCTGAAAATATTTAAGAATCAGACACCCCCCCCCCCCCAATAAAAGCCTGCCATAACATACCATATGTTTTGACAAGCGAAAAAGCAGACCAATAAATTTTATTTGATCATAAAAATAAATAAAAATCTGCTTTTGTTTTGGGCTCCAAAGACAACTAAAATTACCTTTAATCAGCTTAACCAGATTTTATTTTAAAATATTATTCATATAAGTGAAACACAGTTGAGTTAGGAGAAAAAAAAAAGATTTAGAAAATATATTTTAGCCATCATTAAAATATTTTTGTCCCTCAAATATATCATGGGGCTTGTGCGGTTATCAGGCTCTATTTCCCTGTTAGTGTAAATCAAAGTAATTTTAAATATTTATAATAATTTAATTTTAAACAAATTTTGATATAACTTTTACATGTTTCTTTGGATCAAAGATTTAAACTTTTGCCTTTGTTTTTTTTTTTTCCCAGCGGAATTTATTTTTAACGGTATTGTCTATATCACGCACTTTTACAGTACAGTACGAAGCCGAAAATCCGGACTCCAAAAATCCGGAATTGCCAAAAATCCGGACAATTTCGGCGCCGTTAATCATCATCATCAACAGCGATTTTTTTTTTTTTTTTTTTTTTAGTATAAATATATCGAAATTAAGAACCAAAAAAGTATTTTATTTCTTATTAATCTTCAAAACCGGCATTTGCAAAGCCTGAAAGAGGAGGAAGAAGATTATAATAATAGTAACAATTCTTTATTAGAATTTAATATGATAGAATTTATATAGAAATATGATAGAATTTATCTAGAATTTTTTAGAATTTAGAAATATGATAGAATTTATAAATGTTTATCTAATTGAGAGCTAAATTCTATTATAATTTCAATTATACTCAAACTTTTAATTAAAAAACCTGAATTACTTAAAAAAAAAAAAAAAAAAAAAATCGCGGAAATGTTTTAAAAACTGTGTGTTTTTCTTATATATTTTCTTTTATTGTAACTTGTACTAATTTTTCTATGCAAATATTTCAATAAATCTGTTTTGTTTTTCAATTTTAACTCTTATTTATTTTTTGTTAAAGTTGATAAAAAATATATTACTGAATATATTTAAAAATCGTTATATATGTTTTTTTTTACTTGAATTTGCATATTATCCAAGTACTTAACCAAAATATTGTAATTTTTAGGCATGACCAAAAATCCTGGAAATCCGGAATCGCCGCGGTCCCGACGATTCCGTATTTTCGGCTTTGTACTGTATCACAATTTTCTATGATAGACATAATGAAAACGTAACACTGCTATATTTATTTACGTTTTACGAACACGAACGACAAGATCCTACCGATTTAACCCTAATCTAATAGAAGCATGAATGAGCAGACCGCTGAAATCTGAAATCACGCACAGATAAGATCGGACGCTTCCTGGAGTAGAAAAAGAAAACAGTGGAGCGGGGAGCCGACGAAAAGGCGTGGCCAGCGCGGGGAGAGAAGGTGCGTAGCGCGCATGCGCCACAGCCGATAGAAGAGAATGAAGTGCTCTCTCTCACTGAGAGAGAAGGAAGAATGAGAGAAAATCGCGGGACAAGGGCGGCATAAATCCGGGCGTGAAATTTTGAATATGGAAGGAAATTTCAAAGGGGAATTTTCATTTTATCAAGCCAATTAGTGGAATTTTAATTTTGCAAAGCGAATTGGCGGATTTCCGCCAATTGGCAGAAAAATCCCATCTATGATTTTGACAAAGAATATTCCTCCACTTTGCATATATCTCAGATAGAACCCGATTAACTTCATGTGAGGCCCGGGACACACATACTTTCGTGGGCCCCTTTGCACTTTGCAAGATAAGTATATGCAGCAAAAGTATATGGGTGTAACATGACAGAATTTTACATTTTATGATACTACTTTTTGTCATTTTTAGGGGCAAGGAAAGCAAAAGGGCCCCTTCTACTCAGGGCCCAGGCCCTTGCATTAATAGGGCCCTGACCTCAGATGTCCCTCCAATATTTCGAAGACAGGCACGCCTATGCACTACACTTTGATAATTCTATTCTCCTTGTTTTCCTAAAGCAGAAACTATCCTCTCTGCATTACATATGACTTCTAATAGGGGCCTTCATGAGCCACACATCAAATGGTGGCCTTGACAACCTGCAGACACGTGCCGAGTTTCCTTATGAACTTTCCAAGGTCTTTTTCCATGGCAGCTTGGATAAAATTTATAAATTCAGGTGTCCTGGTAATGCCTGAGGCCCAGAAATGTTGTTTCTTGTGCAAAATATTTCCCACTTCACCTTTAGCAACCTTAAGTTGTCTTCAGACTTATGCAGATTTCAGAATCAGAGTGCCCTGCAGCAAAAGCAATGAAAACAGCGTGCCTTTTCATTTCCTGGGTTAATGTCAGTTCTGTCATGTTTACTAGCAACAGAAAATGGTATTTAAAGATGACAAACAGATCATTGTACCACTTATAATATGTGTTCTCAAATAACTGATGCACCCTGTATGTTTGATGATCTAAAAGTAATTAACCTAATAAATAAATAAATAATCTCTTATATTATAATAATAATAAAAACAGTCAAGACAATAACATGAGCTTTTTTAAAAGTTACATAAAAATATTCTTTATTAAGACAATGAATACATAAAGATATCTTTTTATTACAAGCTATTACAATTATGGTTCTATGACTTTGAATAATACTTACAGTGCTGGTAAAAGAGTCTGCATCTACTGACATACAGTCCACAAAACAATTTTAATTTATCTCATTTTAAGATTTTAAAAGGTGATTGAACATTGAATAACATTATAATCACTACTAATAAAGAAAATTCTTTTAAGATAATTAATTATAAATATAATTTTTTTTTTTTTTTATTTCAATAATTATATTATTTTCAAGAAAGATAATTACCTTCATTTAGAGGGAAATACTAATTTTATAAATATTAAAATATGAACAAAAAATTTGAGTTAAATATTCAAATTAGTTATTTAATTTAAAGTTGCAAAGGTATTTTATACATTTTTTTCCTTGGTGATTTTCGTCCAGTCGTTTGAACTGTAATAGCCTGTAAATTATTTGTACTAATTATCATAATAGTTCATTAATTACAGTGCTCTGCATGAAAATCAGCTCCAACACCATTTTTGCAAATTCTTATATAAAATTACCTCCTGAATTTGAATATGATGCCCATTTTGCCCTATCACTCACTGTTTTGAGACCCCCCTACTTTTACAATTTTATGGATACAGATTTGATTTGTAGGGGAGGAAAAGATTATTTTAACTGTTAACTATCTTCTGAGGGGCTACAGAGTTAGAAAATTCCAAACCATGAACATTTGCAGCAAGGGTAAAATTTAGGGGGGGGGGGGGGAGGGGGATTTGAAACTGAAATTATATATCACATTTTATTAGTCAATTATTATTATCATTTATTATACATTATATATATATGTTACCATTAAAGCTCAAAATCCATTAATGTGCAGATTACCTAGCTAATCTGCAGATTAACTAAAACGACACGTTAATGTGCAGAATCAAGAGTTTTCCACATTTAACTAGGTAATCTGCACATTAGCGGCTTCTGTGTCGTTAAAGTTCAAATGTTTGTTTCAAGCCTTAGTTTTTTTTTTTTTTTTACATTCACTATGACATCAAACAGTCATGAGATACAGATACGCGAATGACCTTCAAACACAAACTAAAACTTTTATACCTTCCGCATTCCGCTCCGCTATGGTGAACGGTAAACACAAAACGTGGAGAATCGAAGCTATGATTAGTTTTCTTATTATGACCAACACAAAATTTAAAGAAACAAGTACGTTGTAATTGTTTTAATTTTGATTTTATTTCTTCTGTTTTTTAATTCTGTCAATATAAGTTTGATAAGTGTCTGCATTTTATTAATGAAATCTAATCTTAATTAAAAGCTCTGTCTTGTGAAACTTCATTTTGAATTATGAATATTAAATTTACAACACAGTAATTATTTCCTCTGGAAATAAAACTATTAAACCACAACTTTTTAAAACTAATTTATTTTAAAATTGATTTAAATTACTATTACTTACTGAAAAGAAAAGGATGTATTAATTTTTAACTCTGAAAAATATGGCATTCAATATTATGGCATTATTTAATAAATACTTAATATAAAATTTTTATGCATTTTTTAGCATTTCATTACAATATTTTGTTTCTTTCTTTCTTTCAAGTTTCCTATATATATTTTATATATTATGATTATATTTTTATTTTTTTAATTTTGTTCACTTTTCCAGATAATTTCGTTGTAGTTTATAGCATAAAATGTGTTAATACATTTTTTTTTTTTTTGTAAAATTAATATATTTGCTAAACTTGTACAGATACATGCATACTGCAAAATATAGTTTAATAAAGCATTGGAAAACTGTCATTTTAATTTTCATGCATTCTAAAAATTATTAAAGCAGTTTTAATTATTTGAAGTACTTCTTAAATAATGCTTTTGATTGTCTTAATTTAATATTTCTTTAGCGAATTAAAAATTGGTGCATAACTTTAAAAAAAAAATAGTAATAGCAATATAAGTTGTTTATAAAACATTTTTTTAAGTTTAAATATTTTTATTTTGAAAAGAAATCGTTACTGTATTACAATTCTAACATACATTTATAAAATAGAATTTATTGAAAGCTATTAAAGTTATTATATTTCATATTAAAAATGTATAACATCTTCAAACTTATATTGACAGAAAAAAAAAGATGAAATAAATAAAAAAATTAAAACAAATATAACTTTAAAAGACATAAAAAGTAAAACACATACAGATTAAAATAAGTAAAGAAAGAAAGAAAAGAAAAGAAAACTAATATATATATATATATATATATATATATAATTATTATTTTTTTTTTTTTCAAATGAAAAAAATAAATACAACACAGCGTGCTGTAAAATTACACCACCAGAGATCTTGTTTTCACTTTAACGAGTACCTATTAGGTAATGTGCAGATTATCTAGGTAATTTGAGAAATGAAACAATTTTCTTCACTTTAACAGATCACCCCAGTTAATGTGCAGATTACCTAATTTCTGCACTTTAGCGGTAACATATATATATATGTCAGTCTTACGTATATGTTACAATCAGTTCTATTTTTGTTGTGTTGGTATTGTTTTATATCTATTAATTGCTAAATTTTAAGGTTAAATTTTATTATGATATCTATCATTTATGTATATATATATATATATATATATATATATATATATATATATATATATGCTTTTTTTTGTTCTGTTTTTAAATGCTAAAAGAATTTTTTCCATTTTCCAAATCAAATTCATGGCCATAAAATTACTGAACAGTGATAAAAATTTGGGGAGGGGAAAAACCAAGAAAACAGTGGGTGATTGGGTAAAATGGATGTCATATTTGGATTCAGGAAGTCATTTTTTTACATAAGAATCAGCAAAAATGCTATCAAGAGCCTTTTTTTTCCAGCAAACTGTTAATATTTTTTTATGGACTTACAGTCAGTGGATGATATTTGGATGTGATTAGACTAATTTTCTCAATGGTGGAATCTGAACTTAAAAATAAAATCTTTCACTGATTTTATAATTGATATGCAAGACAATTCTGTTTTGTCAGACTTTTTCACTTACAAATATCCTTATTTTTTTCTTTAATAATAATATATGATTTAAATTGAGGATAAGTTTCAAAGATAGTTCTACCTTATAAAAAAGCCCCACAGAGCTGGGGTTTAAAAGTAATACGTACAAAACTTTGAATAAAACTCATTTAAATAAAAGAACTAGTAACAAGTGTTTCAAGCCAAAAGAAAGTATCACCCTTCGTCAGGCAAACAAAACAGATATGAGTGTTGCAAAGGAGCAATGCACCTTTGCTGCTTTGCGTGCAGCACTCGTGCCTACTTTGTTTGCCAGATGAGGGGTCGCATTTTCTTTCAACCCAAAACAATTGTTGTGAGTTCTTGAATTTTAAGGTGTTTATTCAAAGTTTTGTACTTATTAGATCTCTATCTTAGTTCATTTAATTTTTCTTGAAACCACATTTTTGTATTATTTAGTAGAATTAAAGACATGTTTCATGCTTCTATCTCTAAAGTTTCCATCTCTAAATGAAATATTTAAATTTATCTAATAGGTTGTTCAAAGAGTGATATCCAAAAAACATAATTTGGAAAATTTCAATTTTGAATGAGATATCCTAATTATACAAAGCAATGAAAAGTGAAATCTTAAATGTGAGAAGCCATGTTAAAAAATTATATTAAGTTATTAAATTTGTGTGCACGTTAACCGGTATGTGGCACTGTTACATAAAATGATACAGATGAATATTTTGTGATTACCACTATACACTATTTTCACATCTACAGTTACTTTCTATATATCCCAGAAGAAATAGTACACTAATGAAAATTTTCAACTTCC
>OZ005657.1:144587065-144620065 GCA_963930645.1 Salticus scenicus | reverse complement strand
CGCAAACATGAACACGTCGAACCAAGTTTTTTGACAAACTTCGCAGCATTGTTGGTGTTATTGACGAGATTTCTTCAGTTATGATCTGCTTTAATTCATCGATGTTTGCAGGACTTCTCTGGAAAATCCTCTGAAATGATAATGTAAGAATGATAATATAAATGTAAATGTAATGTAGGAATGATATTGTAAAAAATTTGAATTACATTTTGTTTTTCATAAGTAAAATTATCACAGGATTAAATAACATTGTGCGTCTGCTTTACCTTACAAAAAAAAAAGTTGTAACAGTCCAACAGTGTTGGAAATTGTCTCCCATACTTTAACAAGGTTCAAACAATTATTACACTTCAGTGTTAGAATAGTTGCCACAATCCGTCATATTTAAGGGTAATAAGATAAACCAACGGGTACTCTTTTATATTGATCCCCCTATATATCTGGGTAGAATATATCTTGAAGTTGAAATTGGCAACTGATTTATGCATCAAACAAACAACACGTTTGTCTATTCTTTTTCGATTACTGGTTAGTTGGATTTCATTCATTATTTCAGTAAAGCGTGGTTTTATCTATTTAAGCGTGGTTGTATTGATATTTAGTGAAGTTTCAGAATTTGTAACTGGAAAATGAGCTGACGAGGGCAGTTAATTTATGCATCAAAAAACACGTTTATATACATTCTTTCTATTGATCTTTGTTTCGATTTTATTTATTATTACAGAATGGGATGGTTTCCTAGTAAGTATAGGTGGAAAAGAAAGTGATTTTACACATGGGGAAGTTCAGAAATTAATTACATAATTACATAATAACTAACTGGCATATATTTCTTTATTATGATATAATATATACAGTCGGTAATCATTTTTTTTTTTTTTTTTTTTTTTTTTTTTTTTTTTTTACTTTTTTTTTTCTATTTTCTAAAAAAATAATCGAGGAATTCGCCTGGAACTTCAGACATGTAAAGAACATTTAAAAACTGACATTTTTCACTACCAATTTAGTTCAGAGTGCAATGGGGACCAACCACAAAATGAAGAAGAGCACAAATACCTTCGATCACCCTGTATCTTAAAAAGCTACAAATGACTTGTCATTTTAACACATTGTTGTACATACTATGTACAAAATTTGGATATTTTGTTGTGGGAATTGCGCATATATTTAAGCAGAAATATTTTTTTTATTCAAAAATAATTAAATTTTTTCCCCAGTGTTTTGCTTATAACTACAGTCAGCAGCAAAAGTATCCGAGCACTAAGAAAATTCCTATGTAAGAAATGTACACTTAATACTGTTTTGTTAAATAAATCCGTGTCGAATCCTGTTCTTAGTCTAAGAACACGATTCGAGAAGGATTTATTTAACAAAACAGTATTAAGTGTACTTTTTTTACATAGGAATTTTTGCTAGTGCTCGGATACTTTTGTTGCCGACTGTAATTTCCTTACATTTTTACAAAACTTGAAGAAAAACTGACAAAACATTAGAGAAACATTATTCTGAAATATAAAATTTACACATGTAATATTCGTTGAGATACGAGCATTTTTAGTAAATATTTTTTTTTTTTTTTACTGCGCACACACGAAAGACAGAAAATATTTTATTACATTGGTGGAAAGCCAGAGATATTGGTCAACTTTTATCAAAATTTCATTTGAAAAGAGTAAATTTTAAGCAAATTGTCGGTAAAAGGGTTGAAGTAGATTTTAGGTATTTTTCAGAGTTGAAATTTCGAAAGGGGTTTTTCACAACCGCGTATTTAACTTGAAGATCCAATTATTTCAATTAGTACTTTTTTGTGATAAACCTCTTATGAACTCACAAATCTTAACAAATAAATAAAAATATATTAGAGTTTCAAAACTATAAGAGTTTTTTCACAAAAAACAGAACTTTTACAACGTGGCTGAAAAAGCTGGATCTTCAATATAATTACGTAGCATGTGAAAAACACCTTATAAAATTGCAACTCCGGAAAAAAACTCTAAAATCTAGCTCGTACTTTTGCCGACAATTTGCTTAATTTTCAATATATTCAAGTGACCTTTTGACAAAAGTTGACCAATAGATCTAGCTTTCAGTTCATGCAAAGAAAAAATTCTATCATTCGTGCATGCGCATTAAAAAAGTATTTACTATAAATGCTCATATCTCAGCCAATGTTACACGAGTGAATTTTATGTTTCAGAATAATGTTTCTTTAATGTTTTGACAATTTTTCTGCAATTTTTGTAAAATTTTATAGAAATCCGTTCTTGTTATAAGTAAAAAATTTGAAAATAATAATAATAATAATACTATTTCTTTCTTTCTTTCTTTCTTTTTTTAATTATAGCTGCCTAAATAAATGTGCAATTCGCACAACGAAACATATAAATATTGCAAATAGTATGTGCAACAATCAGTTAAAGTTACAAGTCAATTGTAGCTTTTATGATACAGAGTGATCCAAAGTATTTGTAATTAGTGGTTCGTCCTTTATTTGCTCTCTGGACTAAATCGATAATGGAAAAATGTGAGTTTTAAAATGTTCTTTGCATGTCCAAAATTCCATGTTTTTTCGTCCAGTATTTTTTTAGAAAATCGAAAAAATGTCAAAATAAAAATCTAATAATTTGATCACCAACTTTATTATGTAGGTAGGGTTATACAATTTTAAAGTCGAATAGAATACATCAAATAATATTAAGAACAGGAAAAATCCTTATTTGGTCAAAAAAAAAAAAAAAAAAAACTATCAAACCTGTGTTTTATTGGGTTCTTTTAAGTGGGTAAACACAATAGAACCAGACCGGGTTTTTCCAGTTTCTGGATGGGTCAAAAACCCTGGCGTAGGATTTAATTTGTTATATATTTTAATATTATTTCACGTTTCAGTAACTGTGGTGAGTTGTTTATAACAACTAATCCATAGACTTTTTTTTTTTTTTTTTTTTTTCAGAAGAACTGAAAATTTAAAAACATAGCGTGGCTTTTCCTATAGGTTACAAGACATACCTCAGAACTATCCAATATGAGATCTTGTGCGTGTTACAGCCACTGTTGTAAAATTCTGAGAACCGCGTAAATCGTGCAGATTTGCTATGGAAAATTAAGAAGTTAATTAAATTCGTATGTATGAACACTATGTAATTTAATCAAAACTAAACATATATTTATCCTCTGCATTAAATTCATTGTCTAAAATTAAAAATATGAAATACTTTTATGTCTTTTATATTTTTACTTTCTTTTGTATGTACATATAGAGAAAGTATTGGATTCATGAAATTTTTCGAACTCCAGTTTTCAATGGATTTACACGTTTTAGGATGTCCTGAACACGATTCGACTGTTTTTAGAGAATGTCTGTCTGTCTGTGCGTGTGTATCACAAATTTTGTGGACGCTGTATCTCACGAACCAATGAACGAAATTTAACAAAAACTTGGTATTTAGTTGGACCCTGGCATAAACTGGTGCTGATTAGATTTGGGTATCATTCGATCAACAGGTGGCGCTGTCATCCCATTTTTTTTTCTCAATTTTTAACATGGCAGTGTAGGACAAAATTTCGTATAAGTGTACATAATGAGAGTTATTCTTAACTTGTGATTGTAAAATTAATATGAATTATTGATAATAGTAGTAGTACTAGGAAAAGAAAGTTTGTGCATGTGGAAGCATCTTTCCTCTCCCCTTAGGGAAAGGTTTCAATATGGATATCTTTCGAAAGATCTCGTCAATTCCTTTAAAACGAATGGTTGAACCATAGATCTGTGATAATTTAAAACAAAGTTATCGATTTTGTTCATTTTTTTACGAAAAAAAGCTTAGAAAAAAAATCATTTATTTTGATATTGGCAAAAAATTGACTTTATTTCGGCATTTAGTAATATAATTCTGTCAGATAAAAATCGTCTGCATTTATAATGGAAAATAATTTAATAATTCAATAAATAATTTGTATTGCATGAATTTTGAGTAAAATTATAAAGAAGAAAGTCTTGTGGTGGCTGCATCATACTAGTTTTCTTTGAAATGTCACTATATTTTCGATTATAAGCAACTTTGAATTATAAATAGTGTTGCTAAATAGACAAATTTTATTTAATTTTCAGTGTTATGCACATTTTGTTTCTTTTTTTTAGAAGATTAAAAAAAGAAAATATTGTTGCACTCACGGTAATTGCTGGACTTTGCTTAAGAGCACACAATGTAAGATCTTGAGCAAGCCCCAGCCATTCTCGTGAAATGCAGAAAGCAGCAGAGATTTTGCCCAGATTTACTGTGGATTTTCTAGTAGCTGAAGAAATGGATAAGTAAGAACTCCACAACATTTTCATTAACCTTTAATATATTATTATACATATAACCTTTGCATTAGTTTCACTATCTGTATTCTAATATAAGAGCACAGTAGTATGTTTTCTTATGACTTGTCTGTTTACACATGTTTGTTGTCTATTTTATAATTTTGTGTTTCAGAAGATTTATAAAGAAGATATTGTCTGTGCTTTTATGGTAGTTGCTGGACATTTCTAAGGACTGTTCATAATGAGATCTGAGGCGTGTTTTAGTAGCTATCATGTCTTACAGAAAATATCGCATATCGGTATGATTTGACAGGATGTTAAAAAGAAACATTAGATGGGAATTTTTCCTTTCTCAAACGATTTGAAAAACTAAGAGGATGACTTGTCATTTACGGTAGTTGTTGGACATAGTTCAGGACTATCCAATATGAGGTCTTGTTCATGTTCCAACGACTGTCGTAAAAGGCTGAGAACTGCATGAATCGGCTAGACTCGCTATGAAAATTAAGCCACTATTTAATTGCGTATGTACAAACTCTATTTATTTTAATCTATAATAAAAAACTATGTATCCCCTGCATGAAATTCATTATCTATAAACAAAAACATAAAATACTTTGATGTAATTTCTTATATAGGGTAGGTGCTCCAGTGATTGGCATGCTCCAGTAATTGACATCTATCCCGAAAAAATTAATAAATAATAAAATCATATATTTTACATATAAGAATTTTAACATTTTATGTCAAACACTAGAGCATAGGGTGCTAATAACTGGTAACATGGATAACTAGCAATGTCAAACACTGGAGCATAGGGTGCTAATAACTGGTAACATGGATAACTAGCAGTGTCAAACACTAGAACATAGGGTGCTAATTGCTGATAAAATGAAAAACTGGCAATGTCAATTACTGGAACATTTAGTAGGTGTCAAATAAAAATTCATAAAAAAAATAAATTTTATCAAATGTATATATTTTAACATATATGTGGTTCTGAATGTCTTTCATGCCATATGTACTAAAGATTTCTAAAAATATTTTCTGATGACTGGACCATTAAAAACATCAGAGATTGCTCTAAACGTGTCAATCACTGGAGCACTTACACTATATACTATTTTTTTTTTTCAATACGTTTCTGAATATATGTAATTATTAATTTTAAAATGATGTGTGACGCAATAAAAAAATTTTTTTCATTTTTAGTCTTATACACATTTTTGTTTCCTTTTTTAGGTTTTTTTTTTTTGTTTAATGTTGTTACGCTCAACATACTTGCTGAATTTAACATAAAAGTACACATTGTAAGATCTTAAGCAAATCCTAGCGATTCTCGTGAGATGTAAAAGGCAGCAAGATTGCGCAGAATTTTAGTGGATTTTCTAGTAGCTGACAAAATAGATAAGTAAGAACTTTACATATAACGTTTCCATTAACCTTTATATATTTTTATAAATAGGGGAAATCCGTCTAATATGGACCCCCTGAGCAAGAATGCTCATAAAAATAAAATTATTAAAATAAAAAGATTTAATTTGTTCGCTGCTCATTACAATTGTATAGTTGCATGATTCAAGCTTGGTAAAGCACTCTGGGAACTATTAATAATTACAGGAAGTAATTATTTTATTTATGTATCGGTTGTCCATATTACACATACGTTCGTGTAATATGGATCAAATGGTCCATAGTGGTCTTTCCCGAACAGTTGACACACTTGGAACTGTGAAACGAACTGTCCAGCCTGTTCCCTCATACACTTATCCATATCTCGGGAATAGTAGAAATGGAAGAAAAAAATAATAGTTAATGGACAAAAAAAAGGGAGGTCCAAAGGCTATATCCAATGCGCAGTATGCGAAGGAAGTGATAGCTTGATTTCCCCTGCTTCTCTGGCCTATTCTATAGTCTCAAGGCTTTGAGTGTGCGACATATGTACGCCGAGCATTAACAAAACCTCTCTGTTTTTAACATGGACCACTGCACCATATTACGCAACAGAGCATGGTTCATATTACACGCATAAATAGAGCAACGTTGTTTCCAATCACATATCGCTATGCAAATTGGCGCCCATGAAACACATGTCTAAATTGTTCAGAATCCAATGAAACAATCATTCTTACTACAGAAATTAAATAAACATTGTTAAATACACTACAGAGCAGAAATTTTGCTAATTCAGGAACAACCGAAAATTTCGAAGTCTGAATGGAATTTGAATTCATGTAGGCTGTTGTCAGTGGTTTATAAAATTTTCGAGATGGTTATGTACTAGAAATCAATGAATCATTATAAAAATTTCCAGCATCCGACGCCTATTGAAATAAGAGTTTCCAAACTTTCAGAATCCTTAACTGCCACTTTTCGACACGTTTGAATGCCTTATTTGACCCTAAGTCGACACTCACCTTCGTCGAAATGAAAAACTACCACCTATTTCCACTTTTACTGTAATACTGTATAGAAAGTAACACTTAAAAATATAGGCGAGTTCTAGTCTACAATCATCAATAATCACTCTTCCTTTTTATAGTCTTGTTTGTCATTTATAGAATTTCGAAGAATTTAGTTCTGCGCAATGAATCTTTCCGAAAAATTCCATAACTCTGTTTTTATTGAAGTTAAATCTTCCAAACTTTCGCAACCTTAAACTAGAAATTTTCGCTAAATTCAGTCGCCATTCAGTCGCGAAATTAGACGCCAAATTGCCAAATCTGTGTTGGCTACAAACTTGGCAGCTTGGCGAGATGAGCGATCAAATTTTGCGGCAAATATTGTTTCAGGATAGTTAGAATTCATAAACATTTTCTCAATTTTTACGTAATTAATTGTTTTGATAAAACGTATCATTTCTCGCCACTAATATTCGCCAATGAAAACAAAATTAGACAATCTATACTTTAATGATTTTCATGGAACTTAAAGATCTGCATTTGCTAATGAGCGATTTTGTAATAAGCCATGGAGTACCCTTCCTTAAAAAAACTACTACAGGGTGCGTCAGGGATTTGAGAACACGCATTATATGTGATATAATGTCCTGTATACCATCTTTAAACATCTTTTTCTATTGCAGGTAAACATGGCAGAACTTACACTAACCCAGGAAGGGAAGAGGCATGCTATTGTCGTCTCTTTGGCTGCTGAACACGCCGATTCTGAAATCGATGCATTCTTAAAAGTCACCAGCTCATTCTTTTTCAAAGTCTGGAGAGAACTGGAGCTTGCCAGTGCTGATGTGACAATTGTTTCGCACAGGAAATGACATTGCCGAGGCTTGGGCATTACCAAGATACAGAATTCATAAATTCTGTTCAAGTTGATATCGAAGAGAACCCTGGAAAGTCCATGAGGGCACACAGATGAGATCTGCAGGCTAGCGAGGCCACAATTCGACGCGTGGTTCATGAAGACCTCCGTTACAAGTCATATGTAATGCGGAGAAGACAGTTCATGTCCAAGAAAACCAATGAGAATAGAGTAATCAGAGCAAAGTGTCTCTTAACCCTTTCAGGGACGGTGATGCCACTACAGCATCACCTAATTTTAATTTTCAACTGCAAAAACCCATCCCGGAAATTTTTTAGCAAAATTTTATTTTTGTAACATAGCAGAAAAGTCGTCAAATTCTTTTAATTTAATTTTGTTTGTGAATTCCGGTGGCAGTGTAATTTAAATGATCCGAATTACCTTGCGCCGGAAAGGGTTAAACAAGCTGAAACATCCGGAACAGCCAGAAATGCTATGGGTTTTTTTAGATGATAAAAACTTCGACCAGGACCAGAAAGTCAAACGGAGAAATGATCGTTGGCTGTGTAAAACACAAGAGGAAGTTTCCAGTGTCATGCATACTAAATTTCCTGCCTCGGTTATAGTCTTACGGGTCCTGAGCAATGAAGGTTACGTGATGCCGCTAAATTTCTTTTGTCAAAGTATCAGAGTCAACGCAGTTGCTTCCATTGGTGGTTTTGAACACGATTTTGAAGTCATGGACAAGACATATGTTTTTCGGAATGATCGAGTCCATAAGGCCTATTTAAACCAAGAATAGATGGCAAACAATTTTCACAATCATATCACCAAGCATGTGGCCCCCAGCTCGTCTGATGTTAACCCTTTGCACTATTACGTCTGGAGCATCGCAGAAAGGGCCTCCAATAAGCATCCACACAACACCGTTGGAACTCTAAAGGCAGCTATTGGGGATGCTATGATAAATATTCCCAGGGCCCACCTCATTTCTACCTGCGGATGGTTTCGACAGCGTGTTGAGGCTGTTATTGCAACTGAAGGTGAATTTATTGAATGATGTCGTGCATGAGGTCCGACCTGTTGTATACACAGCGTTCAATGTTCATTAAATGGTATATCTATAATGTCTGTTCCCTTTTTCCATGGACGATACTTTGTTCTCAAATACCTTACGCACCCTGTCCGTTTGTCTCGGCGGTATATATAATCCAATTATCGTGTTTTTTGTGATTGGAAAAACTTCTTTTTTCTTTCTTATTTTCTTTTCCTTTTTATTTTTTTCTTTGTTTTGCTTGTTTTCGGGAATTTTCGTGGACTGGCACCTACACAAAAATGTCATTGTTTTCATAACAATATATATATATTCAATGGGTGTAGTATAAAGAAGTCATGAGATGTCCACACCAGGTTTTTTTTACAATTAAAATCAAAATCTTACATTCAGATTATTTCTAAAACTTAAATTTCTGTAGATTTCATTCTGTTAATTTTTTTCCTTTAACTTTAAACAAAAATAAAGAAATTTTTATGTTTTCTTATGATATTTCTATAAAATGTCAAAATACTTCGGAATTTGTGCACTTTTTAAAAATAATAAAAAATGTGTAGCAATGAACAAAAGTTATTTAATTCTAAATTTAATACATATTTATTTTTTTTTTTTTTCAGATGATTAATAAAAATATTTCTTGAAGAAATTTTATAGAGTATTTCTGCATTTACGGTAGTTGCTGCACATAAATCAAGTCTGCTCATATTGAGATCCTATGCTTGTGAAAGCAGTATAGTGAGTGACATGCTTAAAATATCATAATTCGGCCATATTAATTTTGGAATTTTAGAAGTTGTTGTGCTGCATAAGCACTGATTTTGTTAGACAACGTGATACCTTTTTCATGATTTAGTAACTATGGTGAGATATTGAAAGCAATTATTCCATGGACATAATTTTTTATTTTAGATGAATTGAAAAGTTAAGAAGAGGGCATAGCACTTACGGTAGTTGCTGCACTTATATCAGAACTGTCCAATATGCGATTTTGCAACTACTATCGTAAAATGTTGAGACTTGCATAAATAATCCATATTCGCTATGAAAATTTAGCAACCAATCAATTTCGTATGTACGAACTAAAACTCTATATATCCCCTGCACTATATTCATTACCTGCAATCAAAAATATAGAATACTTTGATGCGTTTTCCTGTATATTTTCTAAGAAATGCTGGTATGCTTCCTAATATAAGTAGCTTTGAATTGCAAATATGTGTAGCACAATAAACTAATTTCATTAAAGTATTATACAGGTTTTTTTTTTTAGAAAATTAAAAAAAAAAAAAAAAAAAAAAAAAAACATATCGTTGCACTCACGGTAGTAGCTGCACTTAGCTTATGAGTGTCATGTTACCAAAATTTTAATTTATTCCGGAGCATTTTTAGCCCCGCCTTTATTCTATACCATTCTTTTTTTTAAGGGTAAATTTATCTTACTTTATCGTAGTTATATATTAGAGAAAAATATTCTAAAAATAAAGTGGTGCGAAATTAAGGTGGGGCTAACAATGCTTTGAAATAAACTAAAATGTTGGTAACTATGGAGTGCACGATGAAAGATCTTCTCTAAGCACCAGCGATTATCATGAAATGCAAAAGGCGGCATATTTTGCCCAGATTTACAGTGGATTTCTGGTAGCTGATTAAATGGATAAGTAAAAACTCTGCAACATTTGTATTAACTTTTTATATATTATTATACATATAACCTTTGTATTAGTTTCATTATCTGTGTTCGAAATTAAGAGCATAATTACACTTTTTCCTATGATTTGTCTGTTTACATATCTTTATTGTCTATATTTTTTTATATTTCTATATTTCAGAAGATTTTAAAAGAAGACATTGACATTGCATTCACGGTAGTTGTTGCATATTGCTTAACCCTTTGAACTGAATTGACGAGTTCAGCTCGTCATGAATTTCCCGACACTAATTATGTTCTTATATGTATACTAGCAGACTTCGCCCGCTTCGCTGGGCACAATATTTAAAAGTTTTCTTTTTAATTGAATAATTGAAGCGTTTAAATAAATACATTTCGATTGGCGACTATTTTCTTCACAGTTTTAGTATGGGATCTCCTTGACAATATCAACTTTTCTTGACATTTCTTGAACTCTAATCTGTGCAACAAAACTATTATTAAAACGAATATTCTCGAAAACAGTCAAATAGAAATGTTAATACTTCGAATATTTTGAAAACAGTTGAAGCTGTTACTCGTACAGTAAAAGTCACTGTTCGATGAATGGTCGAATCAGAGAACGCACGTAAGTCGTTTTCGCAGCAATCACTATAACGCACGTATGTACACTTCACGTTCATGGGGGGAAAAAAATCACTGGACAGCCCTATACTCCTGTGCATGAATCTCAGAACACACGAAACTCAGTTCCGCGGCAATCACTATCATGCATAAAAACATCACTGGACACTCCTACCTCGCTGTGCATGAATCTCGGAACACACGAAACTCGGTTCCGCGGCAATCACTATCACACATGTTAAAACCAAAAAACATCACTGGAAACCCCTACCACGCTGTGCATGAATCTGAAAACACACGAAACCGGTTTTCGCAGCACTGTCAAGCATGTTAAAACCAAAAAAACATCACTGGACACCCCGTCCTCAAATCAATGAAAATCAAATAAACCAATCAAATATCTCGTAATTCTTCATAACGTAGCTCTAGTTCAACGTAAAATACACTCAAATCAATGAAAATCAAATAAACCAATCAAATCTTTCGTAATTCCTAACAACGTAGCTCTAGTTCGACGTAAAATGCACTCAAATTAATGAAAATCAAATAAACCAATCAAATCTCCTGTAATTCCTCATAATGTAGCTGTAGTTCAACGTAAAATACACTCAAATCAATGAAAATTAAATAAACCAATAAAATCTCTTGTAATTCCTCAAAACATAGTTCTAGTTCAATGTAAAATACACTCAAATAAACCAATCAAATCTCTCGTAATTCCTCATAAAGTAGCTCTAGTTCAATGTAAAATACACTCAAATCAATGAAAATCAAATACACCAATCAAATCTCTCGTAATTCCTCATAACGTAGCTCTAGTTCAATGTAAAATACACTCAAATCAATTAAAATCAAATAAACCATTCAAATCTTACGTAATTCCTCAAAACGTACCTCTAGTTCAACGTAAAGTACACTCAAATCAATGAAAATCATATAAACCAATCAAATCTCTTGTAATTTCTCACAAGGTAGCTCTAGTTCAACGTAAAATGCACTCAAATCAATGAAAATCAAATAAACCAATCAGATCTCTCGTAATTCTTCAAAACGTAGCTCTAGTTCAATGTAAATTACACTCAAACCAATGAAAATCAAATAAACCAATCAAATCTCTTGTATTTCCTCAAAACGTAGCTTTAGTTCAACGTAAATTGCACTCAAATCAATGAAGATCAAATAAACCAATCAAATCTCACCAAAGATTCTCCATTCTGTGTCATTATAGAAATGGGAAGTTCTATTTTCATATTTTTATTAATTAAAAGAAAACTAATCAAAAATTCGAAAATCTGACTTCGATGTTCACAATGGCCCTTCGGAGGGCACCTTTGTGTTAAATCACGTGACTGTCCGAGCTACCGTTTTCGAGAACAGTGAAATATACATATATATATACAAATATTGCTCAATTATATTAATAGTGTAAGATATAACAATAAACATTCATATAAATGTGTGAAACAAATATTATTTTTAATAATAACAAATTATTTGAACAACAAAACCGTAAGTTTCTATATCAGTCCCTCCTCTTAAAACTAAGAAAATTAAATTGTCTGCATGAGCAGTGCTGACTGAAAATAAATTGCAGTTCAAGGGGTTAATACTGTTCATTGTGAGATCTGAGGCGGGTTTTAGGAGCTACTTGCAGAAAATATCACATACCAGCTTGATTTATGTATAAATTTCAGTAGTTGATGAACCACGTAGGAACAATACCTTATATATATTTATATATAATTAAAATCAAAATCTTATATTCTTGTTATTTCCAAAATGTAAAGTGCTATGAGTTTCATATATATTTCACTATTTTCCTTGTTTTTTATCGGAAATGAAGAACACTGTTATATATTTTCTTATGATATTACAATAAAAACCTAAAACTGCTTTAATATTAGCATAAATTTTTAATATAAAAAAATGTGTTATTATAAATATTAAAAAATGCATAGCAATGAAGAAACATTAAATTTATATCATATTTGTTTCTTTTTCAGATGATTATATAAAGTAGTCTTTACATTCACGGCAGATACTGAACAACTTACTAGATCAAAACTACGTTTTGTAAAATATTAAGGATAATTTTAAGCTTTCGTAAAAGCAACATATTCTGTCCATATTTACAGTGAATGTACTGGACGTTGGAGAAATACATAAGTCGAAAACCTTAAACGCTAAACGTCAAATTCCAATAATAAGATGGGGGCGGGGACTTATTTTATTTTAAACGAAAGTACATTTTTTGTTTAAGAAAAAATAAAAATAAATAAATAAATTTTATATAGTGCTTTCGTATTTACGTTAGTTGCTGCATATTGTTCAGGTTTGCCCTTTCTTATGACAACGGCTATCCTGACATGCTTAAAACATCATAATTCGTGCATATTAAAATTAGACTTTTAGAAACTGGTGTACTGAGTAGGCTTAATTTTGTTACACATTGTGATATCTTTTAAATGTAATAATCTTAATACATAATAAGCGAAACGTATTAATCCTGGACGATAGGACTAATGCCCCAGCCCTACCCACCCGCTACTCGATGTCTTTTTCTAGTCAATTTTGTCCTTTTATTACTTCCGGTGTGAGCTTCTTTTTTTTTTTTTAACACACTTGACATTGTGAGATTTTTTCGTTTTCGTCCCATGCTATTTCTATGGGTTTTTAACTTTTTTCCCCTCTTTTCCTACATTCTAAAGTGCGGTGGACTTACCACCGCACTCTAGAATGTAGAAAACGAGAGGGAAAAAAAGCTAAAAACTCCATAGAAATAGCATGGGACGAAAACGAAAAAATCTCACAATGTCAAGTGTGTTTAAAAAAAAAAAAAAAAAAAAAAAAAAAAAAAAAATGAAAAAAAAAAAAAAAAAAAAAAAAAAAAAAAAGGCTCACACCGGAAGTAATAAAAGGACAAAATTGACTAGAAAAAGACATCGAGGAGCGGGTGGGTAGGGCTGGGGCATTGGTCCTATCGTCCAGGAATAATATGTCTTGCCTATTATGTGTCTCGGCGGCGGAGGGCGGGAACCACCGCACTTTAGAATGTAGAAAAAGAGGGGGGGAAGCTAAAAACTCCATAGAAATAGCATGGGACGGAAACCAAAAAAATTCACAATGTCAAGTGCGTGTTAAAAAAAATCGGCTCACACCGGAAGTAATAAAAGGACAAAATTGACTAAAAAAAGACATCGAGGAGCGGGTGGGTAGGGCTTACATTTAAAAGATATCACATAATAAGCGAATATAATAATCACTTCAGTACCTATGGTGAGATGTTGGAAGAAACTATTATGGATATTTTTTTCCTTTTCAAAAGAATTTAAAAAAGTTAAGAAAATAGCGTGGCATTTACGGTAGTTGAAGGACATAGATCAGGACAGTTCAATATAAAATCTCGTACGTGTTACAGCGGCTATCTTAAAATGCTGATATCTGCATAAATCGTCCAGATTTACTATGAAAATTTATGTACGAACTCTATTTAATTTAATCTAAATTAAAAATTAATCTATCCCCTCCATTAAATTCATTATCTGTAATTAGAAATTTAGAATACTTTGATGTGTTTTCTTATATTATTTCTTTGAAATGTCAAAATGCTTTCGAATATATGCAATTTTGAATTTGAAAATATTGTGAGGCGCAATACAGAAATTTCATTCCATTTTAAGTTTTATGCATATTTTTGTTTCCATTTTTAGAAGATTAAATAAAAAAATGTCGTTGGACTCACATTGCTGGACTTAGATTAAGAGTACACATTGTGAGGCTGGTTGGTTAGTTGTAGGGTTTAACCCTTTGCGGCGCTGGGTAATTCTGAGCATTTAAATTACACTGCCACCGGAATTTACGAACAAAATTAAAATAAAAGAAATTTTTAATTTTCAGGTTAAAAAAGGGGCCTTTTCTGCTATGTTACAAATGTAAATTTTAGCTAAAAAATTTCCGGGATGAGTTTTCGCACTTGAGAATTAAAATTAGGTGTTCCATCAGCGGGAACACTGTGACTGAAAGGGTTAAGGCCGATTGACTACGCTTGGGACCTAAGCCAATAGGTGAAATGCCCTCCGTGTGGGGTCTTTCTAAAGAGTTCTAGCTCGTATTCACGCGAGTTTCTGAGAAAACCATGCAAAACTCCGAAAAGGTTAGGTCGATGAGCACTACCTGGAATCGAACCCGGCGCTTCCCATCTACCAGCTTTGAGCGCGTACACGTTGGGAGATCTTGAACAAGTTCCAGCGATTATCATGAAGTGCAAAATTCAGCATATATTTCCAAGCTTTACAGTGGATTTTCTAGTACCCGATGAAATGGATAAGTATGAACATTACTACCTTTACATTAACCTTTATATATTATTTTACATATAATATTTGCATTAGTTTCATTATCTGTGTTTAAAAATCTAGAACACAGTAATTTGTTTAATTTTTAATGTATTACATACTTCTTTCTTTTTTAGGAAATAAAAAAATGTACACCTTCCATTTACAGCAGTTACTGGATTTACTTACTAGATCAAATCTAAGCATATTAAAATCTTGGGGGTAACCCAGCGACTCTTATAAAAGCAGCAAATTTTGCCCAGATTTACCGAGGATGTACTAGAAGCTGAGGAAATGCGTAAGTTGGATCCCATAATATTTAAATATGCATTTCCAGTACATATGCCTATAAATAAACAAACAACAAACTTGTTTTATTTTTAATGAAAAAACATTGTCTTGTTTTAGTAGGAAAGAAGAAATCTTATATGTTTTTACATTTACGGTAGTTGCTGCACATAGCTCAGGTCTTATCATTTTGAAATCTTCTGTTTGTGATAGCAGCAATGGTCACATGCTTAAAACCCTATATATGTGTTTTCTTATGATCTGTCCGTTGCATCCACGGTAGTTGCCGGACATAGCCCACAGTGAGATCTGTAATGTGTCACAGTAACTATCGTTTCTTGCTGAAAACATCACATATTGGCCTGAATTATAAACTTGAGCCTTTTATATCTACATCATAGTGCAGTATCTTCCGTGAAAGCGTTATATTTCGCCCAGTTTTATCCTGGATTTTCTGGAAGCTAACGAAATGCGTAAGTAAGAACCATTATCAAAAATATATAAGTGGTAATATAAATTAAACTTTGTTATTTTAAATAAAAAGTACATTTTCTTGCTTTAGAAGGAATGAAGAAAATCTATATAGTGTTTAGGATTTTAGGGTAATTGCTGCACCATGCTCAGGACTGTCCATTGGGAAATCTAGTGCTTGTGATAGTGGCTAACGTGACATACTAAAACCATCATAATTCTTTCAGATAAATAAATAGACTTTTAAGAGCTGCTCCACCGCATAAGCACAAATATTATACATTGTAAGACCTTTTCAAGTTTTAGTAACTATGGTGAGATATTGAAAGCAATTATTCCAAGAATATTTTTTTCGTTTTTAGATGAGTTGAAAAAAAAAATAAGCAAATCATTTACAGTAGTTGCTGTACGCAGCTTAAGATTATGCAATATGAGATTTTAAGCGTCTTATAGCGGCTATAGTAAAATACTAAGAGCGGCAAAAATCGTCCAGATTTGCTATGAAAATTAAACAATTAATTGCGTAGGTATGAGCTGTTTTTAATTCTATCTAAACTGAAAATCTAATGTATAACATTACTTGTCAATATAGCTTTTTTGTGGAATTAAAATTTATTTTTCTTGTAAATTCTTTTCATATTTTATTTAAATTTTAGAACACAGAGATATTTTTGTTATGGATTTTCTGTAATCAAAAGAGCTGTTTATCAATTTCAGTGATAAAGCCTTCTTTGGATTTAATGCAGCTATTCTTCATATTTATTTCCGTATCTATACTAAAATATTATCAACTCAGTAAGGCGTATGCATATTTTAAAATATATACACAAATGTAAACAAAATTTATTTTGGTTAAAATCTAAGGCAATAAGCGTGATTTAAAAGAATGGAAAATAATGCCAACAATGTCATTGTTTCCATACCACAAAATTATTCATTGCCATTTTTTGTTCATGTGACAGAAACTACTATGAGGAGTTTGTATAAAGTATTTCGCATAAATTTTAATTATTATCATTATTTTTTATTTTTTATTTAATTATTTATTTTTATTTTTATTTTGTCTACTGGATGATTTGGTGAGGTAAGAATTTTATTTCTATCATTACTACTACAGTCGGTAACAAAAGTATCCGAACACTAGCAAAAATTCCTATAGAAAAAAAGTAGAGTTAATACTGTTTTATTAAATAAATCCTTGTCAAATCATGTTCTTAGTCAGTCTAGGAACATGATTCGACAAGGATTTATTTAGCAAAACAGTATTAACTCTACCTTTTTTATATAGGAATTTTTGCTTGTGTTCGGATACTTTTGTTACCGACTGTACTATAAGAATTCTTTTGGTAAGAAATCTGTAATTTTTTAACCACGTTTAAAATTAAAAAAATATACATATCAAATCTACAGCTATATATCTACAGCTCTTATATATATATATATATATATATCATTAAATTTATTATCTGTAATCAAAAACTAAAAACATAAAAATACGATTTTTAATGATGTAAATAAAGGAGCAGGTTTTTAAATTTAATAATTTTAATTAGTATATAAAGTTTTATAAACATTTTTTTTTCTTTTTCAGAAACTTTTACTAAAAAAGATATGGTTGCACTCACGGCAATTGCTGGACTTAGCTCAAGACCTCATTGTAAAATCTAGAGCGAGTCCCAGCGGTTGACGTGAAATGCAAAAAGCAGCATATTTTGCCCGTATTTACAGAGGATGTTCTAGTAGCTGATGAAATGGATAAGTAAGAACTCCTAATCCATATATAGAATTCTAAAGTGTATGCGTCTTTATGAATAAAACTTAAATTATTTTAAATAGAAGTGCATATTCTTTTAGGAGAAATGAAGAAAATTTATGCATTGTTTTTAGCTATCACGGTATCTGCCGCACGTAGTTTTAGGGTTACAAAGGGAACGCTTGCAACTTCGATGACGTAAATTCTGCAAGTTTTTTGCAAATACAGTCGGCAGCAAAAGTATCCGAGCACTAGCAAAAATCTCTATATAAAAAAAGTACTCTGAATGCAGTTTTGTTAAATAAATCCTTCTCGAATCCTGTTCTTAGTCAGTCTAAGAACACAATTCGACAAGGGTTTATTTAACAAACAGTATTAATTGTTCTTTTTTTTTTTTAGATAGGAATTTTTGCTAGTGCTCGGATACTTTTGCTGCCGACTGTAGTCATACATTTGGAACGCTTGCAAACGGCTGCAAATAGCTTTGCAAACGGAAGTGTTTCATTTGAGTGTACCCCTTGGTGTTCTGGACTGTTCATTGTAATATCATGTGCTTGTGTCAGCCATAGAATGGTTTGGAATCAGCCATTAGAAGGTATTGAAAAAAAGAAAAAGAAAAATGGATTTGAAACTGTATCTGGAGTTTTTCATTCACCTTTATTAAATAAATTATTCATAAATTTTATTTACTAAATTATCCGTGTGTATTCCTGTGTATAATTTATTCAGGGAAAGATAGCCATTAGAGTGACTTTTCCCGAGTAAAAAGGAATCACTTTTTCCCTCTCGCTGATCAATCTATGTCCTATTATTATATCTATCGTGTCAGAAGCTATCGTGGCATGCAGATCCTAATTCGGCAAGACTAATATTGCACATTTAGAAGCTGACGTACAGTCAGTGACAAAAGTGTCCGAACACTAGCAAAAATTCCTATGTAAAAAAAGTACACTTCATACGGTTTTGTTAAATAAATCCTTGTCGAATCCTGTTCTTAGTCAGTGTAAGAACATGATTCGGTAAGGATTTATTTAACAAAACCGTATGAAGTATACTTTTTTTATATAGGAATTTTTGCTAGTGTTCGGACACTTTTGTTACCGACTGTACTGCATAGGTGCAAATTATTTTTTAATTAAAATGGAAATCTTATTTATATTATTTCAAAAATACTTCCTCCTGCGGATTTCATATCTATAACCTTACATTAGGTCATTATCTTTGTTCAAAAATGAAAAGCAATTATTAACGTTTTCTTTATTTGCCTATTTACATATTCTTATTATCGCATTATATATTTTTGTGTTTCAGAAGATTTGGAAAAAGAAGACGTTGACGTTGCATTCACGGTAGTTGCTAGACATAGCTCATGACTGTTCATGGTGCGATCTCATGCATGTCGCAGCAGCTATCGTGTTTGTTTGTTTGTTTTATTGATAACATATACATCAGATTTGTATGCTTGACTTTAAGTCCGCTTGTAAATCTTCGTCAGATAACGACAGATAGCACATGACAGAATTACAATACGAAAAATTGGAGAAAACACCCAGGGCCAGCGCGAGAATTGAACCCGCTCTCCTACGCTCGAAGGCAATTAGCAGCTATCGTGTCTTGCTGAAAACACCATAAATCGGCCTGGTCTTGAGCTGAATGGCTGTATCCGGATCTCCAATGCGTTTTTATTCACGATGATTAAAAAATGTTGATAAAAATTTATCGAAAAAAGTATTTCGAAAAGTTTTACAGTTCGTTTGTTTCAATAGTCAAAAAAATGAAAAGAATATTTTTTCCGCATCCATTTGGTGTGTGTCAGGATTATAGAAAGTCCAGATTGGTGGATAAAATGGAGAAAATAAAATTTCCTTTTCTACTAATTAATAATATTTAACGTATACACATTTATGCTTACATTTTTCATTATGTTTGAATATACCATATTTTTATATATTTTATAAGAACTAAATGTACATATTTTATGAATTAAAACTATTATTTTTCTCATTATTCAATACTTTTTAAGGCATTTTCATTAGAAAGTAAACTACTGTCTGAATTTTAATTCTATAAAAATACATACAACATATAAAAATAAAAAATATTCTGAAAATATATTGAAAATAATTGATCTTGACAACCAATGCAATATCATTTTAAAATAATTTGACATACTACAGTCGGTAACAAAAGTATCCAAACGCTAACAAAAATTCCTATGTAAAAAAAGTAGAGTTAGTACTGTTTTGTTAAATAAATCCTTGTCGAATCCTGCTCTTAGTCAGTCTAAGAACATGATTCGACAACGATTTATTTAACAAAACAGTATTAACTCTACTTTATTTAAATAGGAATTTTTGATAGTGTTCGGATACTTTTGTTATCGACTGTACATTGGAGACAATAACTTGAAATCAGAATATAAAAATATTAAATATCTGAGGAAGTGTGAGAACTTTCACTAATAGAGCATGCACTGCATAATGTGTAGCCAAATTAAAAAAAAATAATAATAATAATCTATTTAAAAAAAAACTTGTAAAACCCAAATTCTTAACGTATCATATCACATAAATCTTTTCGAAGTTATGATTTTACAAATTTTTTTGTATTAAGGTAAAATGCTAAATTACACCTTAATACAAAAAAAATTTGCAGACTTCCATTGACTGATGCATTGCTATGATTGGCCATTAGTTATTGCTCTATGTGCCATCTATCGGTCATTACAAACGAAATATACATAAAAACTTTTTTTTTTTTTGTAAATAACTGCATAATAGTTTTAGAATTATAAAAATATGCATACAATGTTGCTCCCTGCAAACAATTTTTTAATTTTGAGTTTTAAAAAATATTTTAAATATGTTTGTGTACTACTTTTTGAATTTATCGATGAGTTATTTTTTATAAAACATTTTTATGTTTGAATGCTAAATTTTTGCCTTAAATTTCAGCATTCGAACATAAAAAAAAGGCTTCTTAAAAAAACTCTTCAAAAATTCTTAGGATACTGTGTAGTCAACGAAAAATTTTCTTTTATCAATTGACATCTTAACACTCTTCACCTTCGGGGTATCGAACGCTCGACCACCGCGTTACTAACATGGCATTCTAACCACCTGAACCACGGAATCAGACGAAAAAGCTTATAGTTTATGTTGAAGCAATCGGAGTGCGGGCGCCAGTACAGGAAACCAGACGGTCACGTGATGAAAGAGAACCTTTTTTTTTATTATTATTGTTATTATTATTTTTGCTCTCTCGAAAACATGTTCGTTTTCGGGCAGTCAAGTCAAACCGTTCGGGTATTTATAATCTAATGAAATCATACCTGATAATTCTAATTCTAATCTTATTCGTTAAATCAAGTCAAGCTTTTGATTTATTCGTAGTCTATTAAAATCATGCTAAATCATGTATGATTATTCTGTATCGAACTTAATTCTCTTTTATTATGTTTTATGGATGCTATCAGTCGAAATAAAAACATTCGTAAACTATAATCGAGTAATAATGACTGAACCATGAATCTGATTCTATATGAAAAATGAACTATTATTCTTTATTTGATATACTTCACTCGTAAAAAATGTACAATATTGCTAATTCGAAAATCTTCTAAATGTGAGTTAAAATAATATTATGTGGTTGTTTATACAACGCTCCTGAATAAGTCGTCATCTATATAATACGTGAAATCAAGAGAAAGATGTGTTTAAGATTTATCGATCTCATATTCTGATATGTTGTCTTGATATTCTGAAAGTCTGTCATTAAATTCCAGTATATAAGTAATTTAAATCTGAATCTATTTTATGTGTGTATCGTACATTTACTTCAAGCATCCGGGAAATACAGGAGAGAGGTGAGTTAGCTTTTCCTTAATATTATGCATGCTAAAACTTAGTTTCGTTTTAATAAAATGTTTTTGGATGCAGGTCAATTCTTTATGCATGAGTCTAGTTATAATTAATCAACATGTTTTTGGTCCGTCTTAGAGCCATGAGGCTATCGATGATTTATATATATATATATATAAAAAAACTATATATATTTAATATGTATTTGATATTCTTATTCTTATTCTTATTCGTAATCATTTATTCTTAAAATGATTTATTTTTGTTCTTGAATGTTTGTTCTGTAATTCGAAGGCCTATAGTTATGTGTATTTAAACTTATATATTCTAAAATGCCGAAATTATCCAAGCAAGTTTTATTATTTGAAAATTTATGTAAGGAAATTGATAGTTTTAGAGATAGAGTAAAGGGGTGTAGTAAAGATGAACAATCTAAGGTTAAATTATTAAAAACCAAAGTTCAATCGTATGATCATGAAATCGCGGAAATATTTAAAAATTTATCCGCTAAAGAGAATGAGGATTATATGGATATGTATTTGAGATATAAGGGAGTGGTTTTTGATTTACTGGTAGAGTTAGAGGACAAAACAGAAGTAAACGCGTGCGATTCAGATACTCACGCGGAAAATAAAGATGAGAAAAATGGAAAATCGTCTCTTATTAAATTACCGAAATTTGATCTTCCGCGATTTTTTGGTGAAACCGAAAATTGGATTTCTTTTAAAGAAATTTTTAATTCGACAATTCTACAGAATAATCAATTATCCAAAATTGAAAAACTGCAATATTTACATTCTTCAGTGCGCGGAAACGCAGCTAAATTAATTCGAGGATTCGCTCTAAAAGAGGAAAATTTAGATCAATGTTGGGAAATATTAAATGAAAGATATGAAAATAAAAGACAATTAGCATTGAGTCAAATTAACAAAATATTTTCTATGAAAATTGTAAAAGCAAACAATGCTAAAACTTTACTTGAGTTATTAGATACTTGCAACGAAGCCGTCAGAAACTTAAAAACTTTGGGTTTAGATTCTAATGCGTTAAGCGACTTAATTATAATAAAATTCATGATGGGGAAATTGGATGAATCGTTAAAACAGAGATGGGAATTAATGTTGGATAGTGATAAATTGCCTGATCTTGATCTTTTTAGGAAATTCGTTGAGCGCGAAGCGCGCGGTGTTGAAGAGATAAAATGTAAACAAGACGTAAAATTCACTAATTCGAAAAATATACATAATGTACTGAGTACAATTGTGAAAAGGGAAAATACGTGCATTCTTTGTAATGAGCATCATCCGCTATTTAAATGTCCGACATTTAATTCAAAACCGGTAAATGAAAGATGGAAATTCGTTGAATTAAATAAATTATGTCAAAATTGTTTACGCCAAAATTTGTAGGATAGACATTAATTGTAAAAATTGTGCAGAAAAACATCATACGCTGTTGCATGTTTATGGTAGAAATTCAAATTCTGAAAGGGCGAATCATGTATCGCCAGATATATCAGTTTCTAATAGTGCTCAGTTTTATTCTAGTAATGTTTTGTTATCTACAGCACTAATTAAGGTTAAATCAAATAAAGGAAAAATTATGCATTGTAAAGCTTTGATAGATAATGCTAGTCAAAATTCATTAATTACTAAGGAATGTGCTAAGCGACTAAATTTGCCCTTACGGAGCACGTCGCATAGTATAATAGGGATTAATTGCGTTTTAGCAGAAACTGCTCTCAACGAAACAGAATTTAAATTCACTCCGCATTTTTCGTCGGAGTCATTTTCAGTCAGCGCTTTTATAGTTGATAGGGTTACCTCACCTCTCCCAAATTTCCAACTACCGCAACACGAGTGGCCACACATAAAGGGATTACAACTGGCGGATCCACAATATTATGCTAGTGGTCCCATCGATATTCTTCTTGGGGCAGAAATAGTCGCCTCAATCTGCAATGGCAGTCCAATTCAAGGGCCAGCAGGAACTCCTACAGCATTCCCCACAAAGCTGGGTTACCTCCTTTCAGGACGAATAAACAGTTTTCAATGTACAAATATCAGTTTAACTTGTCATATGACTATTGATGATGATATCAACAACAATTTAAAACAATTTTTTGATACAGAATCAATTCCAAATGTAGAATCAAAAAAGATAGAAAATGATCCTGTGGAAAATATTTATTTCACAAAAACAAAAAGGAATACGCAGGGAAAATATGCAGTTCATCTACCTTTTAAGCCAGATAAGGCACTAGGTGACAGTAAGTCAGGTGCTATTTCAAGATTTCTTTCCATTGAAAATAAATTTAAAAGTAATCCACAATTAAATGTGGAGTATTCGAATTTCATGAACGAATCTTTGGGTCATATGAAAAAATTAAATCAAAACAAATTTAGTGAAACGCCACATTATTATTTACCGCATCATGCTGTGGTAAATGCAAACTCTGAAACAACAAATTCGAAAGAATATCCCAATGATCCATTATCAGTCTATGAATTAAACAGTGTCACCCACGAAACAGCTTGTGCACCCATTGTTAACTTCTGTATCCGAGCAGCTCCTCCTATCCCACCTACCAATTCTATGCATCATTCCTGTCCCTCACTTGTGGGTTTAGTGCAAAATGCTCGCATGTCTCATTTAACCCTTTACGGTGCCAAAAAAGGTGTCGACAATGTTAATCATAATTCTGTATCAATACAAGGTGAAAAATGTGATAAAACTCTGTCCCTAGAACCAGTCTCTACTCTTAAATCATCTGATATTCCAATTAACTGTCAAAAATTATCTGCTTATGAGTCTAATGTTTTCATAGAGGAAAATCTGTCTGAAAGTGAAAGTACTTCGATCATTGACTTTCCTGCGAATTCTCATTCACCTTTTTCAAGCTCTGTTAAAAGAGTACCGATTTCTGCGACTTTGAGTCCAAATCGTTTTATTGATATTCGAAAACACCTCCTGAGCTATAAAGTTGAAAATACCCTAAAAAATGAAAATACGATGTTAAATAAGAAAAATCTCGCACTTCAGAAAATTTTAGAGAATCAAGATTCCCCTACTAAAGACCTCCACATGCATAAAATACCACCCATGTACCCTCTACATTCAGTTGCAGTTCAGGAGCAATCCTTTGACAATACCCTTGTAGCAAGCTCTAAACCTCCACTCGCTCTGAATCTCCAAGAAAAACAGCAAATTTTGTTACCGGAATCCCACCACTTTACATCCTTATACACCACACATTATCACTACTTAAGTGCTCATGCTGGTTCTAATTTAATCTTATTTAGTCTGGTTCTTATTCGAAAAAACTTTTTGATCTCTCACGGGCGATCCACTGTTAAACCAGTCATGAGACAATGCTTGATTTATCTTCGTTTGGCAGTGAAGTGTATACTACCATTAAAATTGCCAGAAACCTCACTAACTTTCATGTTTTTAAGTCTCTCTTCTAGGTGTAATTTTCTTATACAGACGAAAGCGACATTTTGGAGCAGGTGGACTACTCAACATCTGCAGAGCCTCAACCAACAGCCAAAACAAGCAAATATGTCAAGCAACTTGTCATCCCTGTTCCAAGTATGTCGACTCCTGCCCCGGTGCCTTCCCCGCCCGCGCAGTATGTTGAAGCAATCGGAGTGCGGGCGCCAGTACAGGAAACCAGACGGTCACGTGATGAAAGAGAACTTTTTTTTTTTTATTATTGTTATTATTATTTTTGCTCTCTCGAAAACATGTTCGTTTTCGGGCAGTCAAGTCAAACCGTTCGGGTATTCATAATCTAATGAAATCATACCTGATAATTCTAATTCTAATCTTATTCGTTAAATCAAGTCAAGCTTTTGATTTATTCGTAGTCTATTAAAATCATGCTAAATCATGTATGATTATTCTGTATCGAACTTAATTCTCTTTTATTATGTTTTATGGATGCTATCAGTCGAAATAAAAACATTCGTAAATTATAATCGAGTAATAATGACTGAACCATGAATCTGATTCTATATGAAAAATGAACTATTATTCTTTATTTGATATACTTCACTCGTAAAAAATGTACAATATTGCTAATTCGAAAATCTTCTAAATGTGAGTTGAAATAATATTATGTGGTTGTTTATACAACGCTCCTGAATAAGTCGTCATCTATATAATACGTGAAATCAAGAGAAAGATGTGTTTAAGATTTGTCGATCTCATATTCTGATATGTTGTCTTGATATTCTGCAAGTCTATCATTAAATTCCAGTATATAAGTAATTTAAATCTGAATCTATTTTATGTGTGTATCGTACATTTACTTCAAGCATCCGGGAAATACAGGAGAGAGGTGAGTTAGCTTTTCCTTAATATTATGCATGCTAAAACTTAGTTTCGTTTTAATAAAATGTTTTTGGATGCAGGTCAATTCTTTATGCATGAGTCTAGTTATAATTAATCAACAGTTACCTTAAAATGGAGGCGCATTTTTTATTAGCTTGAGATTCACAAACATACCGTAGTGAAAAGTTGACTCAAAAACAATAATTTCTCTACCACAATATATTCTGTACTAGTATTAACGACCCCTACTTACAAAATTTATATGGACCAACATTGAAACAACGTTAGGTTTTTTGGTGGCCAACGGTAATAAATTACTGTTGGCTGGATCTATGCCCCAATGGTTGGAACTGTTGGCCCATATGCAGTATTTTACTTTGGTAATAAATTTTGGTACTTATCATTTGATTTTTATATTTTCTTGCAAATAATCAATATCTTTGACGATATTTTAAAGCGTGTAATAATATCGTATATTTTCTTTGAAGTTAAGCAACGGTTAGAAATGAGCTACTATATGCAAATTTAACGCTTCAATTATTGTTGGAATTATAACGTTGTTCATTATTGTGAGCCAATCGTGACTACCCTAACAAATAAAATGTCGACGGGATCAAAAAAAAAAAAAAAAAAAAAAAAAAATGACATTGCGCAAGTTTTAACAATCCCAACTAACAAAGTGCCAAAAGTGCAAACCATTATCAGCTGATGAACCAATGACTCATGCTAGTTTAGTAGAAACGGTAACTGAATGTTGAAGAAAGGATAATCCAAATATTGAGAATAGCACTCTAATACGAATACAATATAGCAAAAAAGGCTAAGACAGATTAGTAACAATTATTATACGTGTTGGGAAATTAAGAGATGCGGAGGAAGTACCAGAGTATCATCTGGTGACGCCAAAACAACGATAACAATAGCTTTAATATAATCGGAAAACAACGAATTCTGATGTTACGTGGTCTTATGTGGACAATTACAGCACTAGTTTATTGTTCCTAAAATATTATTTATAAATAAATTTACTTACTCTAAGAAATACGCATAAATAATGTAGTAAAATGAAACACAACAGAAAGGTAAGCTTTATTTATTTATTTTGTTTTTTACTTTACTTTAATTTAATTTCTTTTCATTTTTACAATTAAGCGGCGCGAGGCCCTGTGCGACCGCACCTGTCACGCACCCCTAAGGACGGATCTGGGAGGCGTTTAATCGAGGGAGAACGCTTTTGCGCTTTTTATGGTAAGAAACTTTTTCTTTCTGTTGCAGATTAAAATACATAGATGGCAGCACCAAAATTCAGACATAAAATCTTTAAAATTGTTTTATATAAAAAAAAATTTTTCTTATTTTTTTCTCAACTCTACTCATATTCTTTATTATATATTAACTACTACTGAAAAATTACTGACACTAATTTTTAAAAGCATTTTCATTATAATAACATCTAATAAAAATGGGCTTATATACAACACGCACGCTGAATAAAGGTGATAAGTGGTATGAGGTTTTAATATCGATTGTCAACGCTAGGTTGCGGTTATGTGGGTTTAAGGTCGACTAACTACGCTAGAAATTTTACCCTGGGTGAAATATCATCCGTGACGGAGGGGAGGGGGTCTTTCTGATTGGCGCAAACTCGTATTTACGAGAATTTCGGAGAAAACCATAGAAAATCTCAAACAGCTATGCGAATAAACACGACCTAGGCTCGAAGCTTTCATCTCCCGTCTTCTTACTTTGAAAGATTCTTTCGGCCCCTTGTGGGGCTGTCTCAATACCCTCTCCTGCCCTCTCCCTTTCGAGACAGTGTTGGCTGTCTACGCTTGGAATGAGTTGTACAGTTTAAGGCCGATTGACAATGTCCTAGGCCAATAGGTGGAATGCCCTCGGTGGGGGGGGTTTCTAAACGGCCCTAGCCCGTATTCCCGCAAGTTTCGAATTAAACCACGGAAAACTCCGAATGGCTAGGTCGATGAGCGCGACCTGGGAGCGAACCCAGCATTTCCCATCTACCAGCTTTGAGCGCAGAACCACTCGGCCGCTGGTGGGGCCCTCGCTTGGAATGAGAGATTGATTTCTATGGGGGTCATCGTAAGGGGTTTTAACCCGTTTTCACGCGAGTTTGTTGGAAAACCGTAAAAAATTATCATAGATAGGCCGACGAGCGCACCTTGGGTTCGAACCTGGTAACGCGGTAACTCTCGTTTACCAGCAATTACAGCAGAACTTCTTGACCATGGCTGGGGCACAGAGGGTGTAGTATCAATTACCTCCAGAGGTATATTTCTTAAACTCACCGGGAAAAAAAAAATATAGAAGGTATTTAAAAAACGAACAATTCGAATGTCTAAGGCAAGTATAAAATGTAAAATTATTAATATGTATTATTTCTTTTTTATGTTAGACTATGAGTCGTAAATGTGTTGAAACACAGGGGCAAAAGAATGCCAATATTTTTAGAGAAGTGCAGGGACATTATAAGATGTGACAGACTTTGCTGGAGTATCTCCAGTGATGCTAGATTTGGGATGTTTTGGACTTCTGGGAACTTTTTTTGTAGACTGAATATTTTTAGGGAATTGCGTGAGAATTTTTGAAATTTTTGGGGAGAAATCTGGGGAATTTTTCAACTTTTTTAATTGGTCTACCTGATTAGTTCCATAGCCTAGTTCAATCCGTGTTGTCAATTGTAGAGATATGTCATTATGCGTATGGACTTTTAGCAGTTTTCTTTAGCATGTAGGGACTTTTTTGAGATGCCATTTCTCCCTTGGACATCCTCAGGATATCCTGAAGATGAAAGTAAATCCTTCTGACATCCTCATCGCTAAAGTAGAGATTTTTATATTAATGTAGAGACATGGCAAAATATAAGTTGACAATACTGACGTGTGTTTAATTCTGAAGTAAGTGTAGAAATAGCACTCAGACATCAAATTTATCATTTTGAGGAATTTGGAATTTTTTTCGTTGCTTGAATACTTTCGTTGCACATGGACACTGCGATGCATAGCGATGTGATGTCAGTTAGCAGCGATTTCTTTTTTTTTCCCCACCTTACATTGATATGTGATATTGATATTGATTGTTGTTAGTTAATTTTAGGTATATGCAGTAGTAGACTGACAAGGTCGTCAACTTGCCCAATTTCAAGTGGGCCCTCAGGAATCAGATAATGTTAGCCCCAGAACAGTAATGTCATTTCAAATTTCTTCAGGTAACAAAAAGGTTAAAATGTAAAAAATGCTATAAAATGTTTGTACAAAAACAGTGAAAAATCATAAAAAATTCTCCAATTTCAACAACTTCCCGGAAAAGGTCTGAACTTTCAAACGACACCTCTTGTTCCTTTGATGTCCTTTGTTAGTGTGTGTAAGAAATAGAAAAGGTGAGATGGTCAAAACAGAACTGCTATCGAACATTACATTTCACCAGTACATATTTTTGCAATAAATTAAACATCTTTCCTTTGCTGTTGCAGTAAAAGTAAATTTACAGTCAAACTGGAAACAAAGGGACAGTCCATTCACTTGCATGTGGGCCTTGGTAACCAAATTTGGCGAAAAATGGTAGTTTAGGATTCCCGAATCTTCGAAGTTCTCTGTTTAATATAAGTAGAGTTATAGAACTTTTCACTAAATTCTACAGATAACAGATAGATCCTTGCCAAACTCTACCCATTAAAAGATATATAAGAGGCAGAGTGACTCTTGCAGTCAGTTGTGTTCATAGACCACTCCGAGTTATTGCCTCTTAGAGATTGTGTTTCAAGTTTCAAGCGCAGTGATGCCAGATGGTCGAAAATTATTTCCCCAAACAGGTCTTCAAATTTCCCCAAATCAGAGTTTTTTTTTTCGAAAAAATCCCCAATTTTGATTTCTACTAAAAAGGGAAAATAAAAATTTTTTCAAAAAAAAAAATATATACATCAAGCAGATTTAAGTGGATTTAAGCTCAGATTTTTCCCCAAATAAAGGCAATTTTTGAAAAAAATCCCCACAAACATTTGGTCCCCAAAATTGTCCCCAGAAGCCTCAAAAATCCCCAAAATGGGGACAAAATCCCCAATCTGACATCACTGTTCAAGCGATTGATTTTGTTTGTGAATCAGCGAAATTCCTGCTCAGGGGAATATTTAATGCTATTTCTTTTATTCTTGTGAAACAAGTGACAGTTTTCTTGGACTGTTTACAGAATATTCGCTGAATCACTTTTGCATTACGAATGGCAGCTTTATTGGATTGTTTCGAGAATATTCGATGATTTAGCAGTTCTATTAGACTGTTTCGAGAATACTTGTGTGATCACTTTGGTTAAACTAATTTGAAAAGTTAGTTGAATGAAATACGTTCCCCGTCTAGAGATTATCTGTTTCTCTGCGAAATATTTTCGTCACAAAAGAAAGCCAACATTATCGTAAAACAATACAAAATTGGAATTCTTTTTCTATAAATCAGTTGGTTTTTATTTTTTCTTCCTATCTTCTTAATTTTAATACTTAAAATACTAGACTTTAGGTAATAATAAAAGAGTAATATTTTAAGTTATTTTCCTCAGTAAATACTCAGTAATTTTCTCAATCAATCCCGGTGACAAATTATAGGCCCTAATGGAAATCAATGTATGGGTCCCACGTCTCTTAAAATTTAGATTCACTTACTGTTTTTTCTCTCTTATTCTGTTTAGTCTGTGCTAGCTTTGTTTCAGACCAATGGGCTATTTCAGAGCTTGGTGACAAGAATTGTGCGCCCCTTACAAGTGAAAGTAAAGAAAGACTTTCTTTTCTTAAGGTTTAGATTTTCTCACTTATTTTTTATCCGAGTCTCCTTTGTTTCAGGCTCCTGCTTCAGGCCCTTTGTGTTGTTTTCTTCACCAAGTCAGAGCACTGTGCCTGCCCCTCTGTTAAAATCCTTGCTAATTTCTCGTACACACGAATGAAAATAATTTTGGGAGTAATACAGAAAGGAGTAAATTTAACCTTTAAACATTTTAACTAATCGAAAGCACACATTTTCTCAATTTTTTCTAAATCAATTCAAAACCTTAAAGGAAAAAAGAAATGCAATTTTGTTTTGTTTTTTGTACACGAATAACACTACCGAACGCTTTCTTGCGTTTTATGAATAAAATATAACTTAGTAAATGTGTAGAAGGGACAGATTTAAGAAGAGTTATATAAAATTCTTTACAAAAAAAAAAAAAAAAAAAAAATCCTTCAATATTTTTATCTTTTCTTCAAAATTGCAGTGTTAAATTCAGTGAAAAGCAGCAATAGAGACTTACAATATTTCTAATGAGACAGCTGTTAATTCACCTTCTGCCTTTATTGTTTCTTTTAAGCAAATATATTTTGCATTGGTTAGTTAATCTTTGAAAAAGTTACACAGTATAAATAATAGTTTCCTTTGTTAATGCTTCTCCTTACATTTTTTTTTTTTTTTCATACACTATATAGGTATAGTCAACAAAAATCGTTGTATACACATACGGGATTTGTATAAATACAATTGATTAGAGGGTCTAATGCATCTTCACAAATAACCTAGGGAGAGCTGATAAAACTAGACTCAGTACTTGACGCAGATTTAAAATTTTTCGATAATTAATCTGTATAAAAAAGTTAATTAACTACTGTAAAATCAATTAATTAAAAGTTAATTAGTGTAAAATTAATTAATTAAAAGTTAATTAACTAATATAACTAGTACAAATATTCATAACTTTTAATAACTAGCGTATATAAAATTTATTCTTGTATATGGGGATTTTTTCAAAAACGAGCTTTATCTGGGAAAATTTTTGGGCTTAAATTTGCTAACTATTTCAGAAAAACATTTTTTTATATTTACTTTTTTGTTCAGTAGAAATTGAGTTGGGGATTTTTATTTTTTTATTTATTTATTTTTTATTTTTTTATTTATTTTTTTTTTTTAGAAAAAACCCCTGATTTGGGGGAATTTGAAAACCTGTTGGAGAAATTGACTGTCGATCATCTGGCAATGTACCTCCTTCCACAGACAGTAGAGACCATTTACAATGGAAAAAGGTCGAGCAGTATCGGAAAATCAATTGATGAAAATCGAACATGACAAATGGGGATCAGAGACGTTTTGGAAAACTAACAAACTCTAGTAAATTCCAAACTCATCAGAAAATATTCCAGATGTTAAATACTAAACCAAATAAATATATTCCCCAGAAAAATGCACTTTGATGAAAGCATCATGGATGAGGAATTTTCGTCTGAAGTTGACAAAGGAAATTACAAAATGTCTATAATAGACAATTCTAAAAAATGAATGTGAAGAATTCCAACAATTAGTATTCCAATAATGCAAATAACAAGGTTTAGAATTATTATAACAGCTGGAAAACTTGAATGTGTTAAAAAAGATGTTCAGAAAACAGTTGAAGATATTATGTTTTAGGAGTTTATTTCAAAAGAGTGTTGGGTATCCAACCGCATGAAAACTGTCGATTATTTTCGTTCGTTGAATAATGAGCTGTAACAAATTTTTCAGATTTTGAAAGACAAAGACCTAATCATTAATCCACATATGCATGATGATGATGGAAACTGTACAGTTCACCATCCTAAAATTGATAGTTGATTTGAAGAACACGGAACACGAGACTGGTGTTCCACATCTCACATGGTTTGGAAAGTCTCTATATTTCATTGCTTTTAAGGAAATTCAGGACATGCCGAAAGGGGTTGAGGGAAAAAAAAAACTCTTCAATTTGTTTGTTCTTACTTAAAGGTAAATTAGCCGTGGAATGAACTAAACTTGATATGGTAGTCACCCTGAGCCATAATATTAGTATGTCTACAAAAATCAGGGTTGTTATTAAAGCAAGTATAATAACTTATCATAATCTATAATAATAATAAAAAATTATGTCTGTTCATCTATATACACTCAGCCACCGCGAAAAGGAGAAGAACAAAATTTGACAGAAGCCTGCCGGAGTGGATATCGAAAATAATAATAATAAAATAAATTGTCAGTAGTTTAAAAGGTATTGAATAAAATCTTATTTTTAAAGGTCTCATCTTTGCGTT
>OZ005657.1:144445865-144586865 GCA_963930645.1 Salticus scenicus | reverse complement strand
TCGAACACCTACTACATGCTTCAGCAGTGCTTACTGTGACAGTAAAAATTATTATTATTAGTTATTTTTTCGCATTTGAAAGTTGTGAAATGAAATATTAAAAATGAAATAATAATAATAAGTGCATTTTTTGCCCTTTATCGCCTCAAAATTTTCTATTAAAAAAATTAAAACTTAATTTTCGGTTGGTTGTTTTTTTATGGCGCAAAATCCAGAATAGGATATTCTGCGCCAGACATTGAATTAATTTCCGGAAAACGATAATCAATTTAACGGCTGTGAATTTTCTAAAAATGAAGACAGAATAAAAAAATATAAAAATACTTTTGGTAATTAGTAGTTTTGAAAAGGAATTTCTCCATAGAAATAATTAGACTGCTGTCAGCTTTAGGGGAAGTGTCCTCTAAATATTAATAAATTTATTAGATGAAAGGTGAATAATTTTCTGCTTTAAATTATTGTACCTAGATGGCAGCACCAAACCAAAAATAAAAATTTCAGTTACGCAGGTTTTGCTCAGTATGATATTTCTAGAAATACTTGTTTGTTTACAGAATACTACTATCAATACAAAAAACCCTTAACGGGTTAAAAGTTTGTGACGCAGCATTGTACTTTATGGCTATAAGAATTAGAAATACGGGTCTTAAAAATAATGATATCAAATTTTCAGTGACGCTTTGATATTAATTAAATTATACATAGATTTTCTTATTTGAATTTGCTTTTTCCTTTTATTTATATTTACAGTGTAAACGTTATTTTCAACATAAAATAATATATAGCATTTACTCATTGATACCTTTCCATTCACATCTCTTATACTATGAAAGCATGTGTTTTAAAAGAAATTATATGAAATTCCAGTAACGCAGTGGTGTTACATTAAGTGATTTGTTTTTAAATTTCTCTGCAATTATTTTGTTTTGCATATTAAAGTATATGTGCACATTGAAATATTGCTTTTAATTTTCAAATACGCTGTCAAATATATCACTTTCATTAAGCTTATATTATGTACTGAAATATATTTATTTCAATGAATTATTCTATCTTTTGCGTCACGCCATCCAAAACTGAAAAAAATTTCACAGTTTTTTTCTTTGCATCACGATATCTATTTGCATGCATTTTCAATTTATTTGGATGAAATGACACAAAGTAAACATTTCCATATATTTTACTTACAGTTTTGGATGGCGTGACGCAAAAGATAGAATAATTCATTGAAATAAATATATTTCAGTACATAATATAAGCTTAATGAAAGTGATATATTTGACAGCGTATTTGAAAATTAAAAGCAATATTTCAATGTGCACATATACTTTAATATGCAAAACAAAATAATTGCAGAGAAATTTAAAAACAAATCACTTAATGTAACACCACTGCGTTACTGGAATTTCATATAATTTCTTTTAAAACACATGCTTTCATAGTATAAGAGATGTGAATGGAAAGGTATCAATGAGTAAATGCTATATATTATTTTATGTTGAAAATAACGTTTACACTGTAAATATAAATAAAAGGAAAAAGCAAATTCAAATAAGAAAATCTATGTATAATTTAATTAATATCAAAGCGTCACTGAAAATTTGATATCATTATTTTTAAGACCCGTATTTCTAATTCTTATAGCCATAAAGTACAATGCTGCGTCACAAACTTTTAACCCGTTAAGGGTTTTTTGTATTGATATCATTACTTTTTAGGGGTTAATGATCAAAACGCAAAATTAAAGGAGCATGGTAATAACACTGTATTAAAAGTGTTGTTTTATAGGTCACACTCGAACAAAATAACAAACTAAATAAAATTTCAAAATTTTATAAAAAGTGATAAAAAAGATGGACACATGCAACATTACAAAGGCATAATATAGTACATTTTAAAAATGACAAAAATTTCTTATTTATATTTATTTCTTATTATAATGTTTTAGGTATAGATTTGATTTAAAAGAGAAAAATAAATAATAATAGAAAAATCTTTAAAAAGTGAAAATTTTATACTGGTAAATATTTAAGTAGTATAGTTTGTTATGAATTTAATTTAAAAAAAAATCTTAATCTATTCAAAATTTTATTATAGCTTAACATTTTGTAATTTATATATTATATATATACTAGAAACTTAATGAGCAAATTAATTATTTTCAAATTCTGTTTTAAGAATTTTTTCAATCCGTAGTTTAAGTGATTTATCCCCTAATTTTGAAAAAATTACAAATATTTGCATATGATTATCATATTATTTGTCATTTTTATGAAAATAAAGGAAAAATTTTTTGTTGTTGTAATCACCTTTTAAAATAGAACCAATTTTGAAAGTTAACAACGTATCAGCATGAAAACAATGTAAATACAAAGAATATTTTTGATAAACAAATGTCATATAAAATACAAGTACCTAAATAAATAACTCATTTAATATATATATTAAAAAAAGAAAAATATTTTTTATTTTATTTTTTGTGTTTATTTTTGACGCTCCCCGATAGATGGAGCCAAAACGATTATTTGATATTCAGTATTTCAGATGGAAAAGGGGAGAAATTCGTCCGCGAAACTGCCGCATCACGGTATTTTCGGAGTAAAAAATAGTTCGATTTTTAAACTGAGTTATAAAAAAAACAAGAGTTTTCCTAGGGAAAAGGGAGATGTCAGGGACATCAGATAAAAGCGATTAATATCATATATCAATTAAACTAAATTCGCTCGAGCCATATTCGAAAAAAATTTGTTCCTTACATACGCCGTCCATTTACAACTTAAATGAGACAATTCATATCTCGAAATATATTGCACACAGAAATGTAGGGATTTCAGGGTAGGATCAGACAGAAGGTGAAAGTCTATTTTGAAAATATCAGAACATAACCTCCCATATTTCCTGAGATATTAAGTGTCGGCTTTCAGCGGTTACTTTGATCTTAAAATTCCTGTATATATAAGTGTCGCAGTTTTCTTCGTTTTTCCGTTTCCGCTGAGTGTCGTGGCGTTCGTTTGTTTTTGCGCTTGCGTCACTAGAAAAACTGCCGTTTTTCATGATTTGAGTAGACAATCGAGTTCAACAAAATTTTACTTGTTAACTTACCTCTGATAACAAAAAAAGGTTTTTTATCATTACTTCATTCAATCATACCTATAACAATACAAAAAAAAAAAAAATTACGTCGTTCGTCGTTTTTACGAATCATTCTAATTATAATTGATGATTTTAGTATATGAGCGAAGAGCATTCTAGTTTAACCCATATCATACTAAGCATTGAAAAAATATTTTTTCTTTATAAAATCCGTAGCCTAGGGCGAGGCACCGTAGGCTACGATAAAATCTTAAATAGTATATGTTTCTTTAAGGAAATATAATGAAAACAGACCATCTAGATATTATTATTATTATTTTTTTTTTTTTATAATTGTTTTACCATTACAAAAGTGTAGAATATTACTTCAATAAATTTATATGACCGTTATTCTTGAACGTAAAACATTTTTAAGTAATAATGTGTTGAAAATGTAATAAATAAATCTTCAAAAATCGTCATTTTAAAAATTAAAAAAAAATATATATTAAAATTAATTTAAACTAACAATAAAGATATATATGTATTTATTGGACTTTTAAATAATATATCACCTTTAATTTGAATTAAATTATTCAAAAGAATTTACATAAATATCACTTATGCATGGTGTCCTATTTTTAGGACAATGGTGAAATATGGGTTAATTGATTAAACTAATTAACCAATGATTCAAATAAGACGCTATTTGTGTAGTAATTATAAACAAAAGTTCATCTCTTAGAGGCTAGATGTAGAAGTGTCACGTGTAATCCGTTAATTTTGTTTATTAATCTATATTAAGAAAATAAAGTCTGTCCCTGCATGCAACAACCAAGAGAATCTATTGTCATAGAGGTATGTAAATTTATTTTATTAAATTTGTTTAATATTGATACTTTATTTTATTATAGATACTCTTTATATGCAGGTTAGTCACTAATAATTAAATAATATTATTTGCTTTAAGAAACAGTCAATAATGATATGGAAAGAGAGTCTTCTAATGTCCAAACAGTTGCTAATCCTCCAAATAAATCACAAGATATTGATGTTGTATGCTCAGCAGAATGCTGTATCTTTTTTAATAAACCTTATATTCCGGATACGAATGTGTGTCAAATGTCAAATCAACAGGTCAAAATTTTTGCCAAAATGGCAAGAAGAATATAGCTATAGTTGAACTGCAGTATTACGAAAAATGTTGCATATTGTTTTGTTTGACTTATTGCAGCTGTGAAAAGTCTTGTTGTCAAACTGATGAAATCGGGTCATGTCATGATATATTTATTGAAGAATTAAATAATTGGAAAAAAATTATTAGAGAAATTTAAATTGCACAAACATGCTTTATACGTAAGTGTTAACAATAATAGCAGTAATATACTCGTACAAATGTCCAACAACAATGAAAAGGATAAAATTAGAAGAAATCATGCCTTCTTTTGATTTTATCCTTAGCAATGTTTGCAAACATTGATAAAATATTGAGTAGTCTTCATTTTCTTGAGAAGTAGAGAATTGCAATTCATGATAATAATTCATAATGATGTAGAAGGAAATTTACATCAGATGCTTTTAACCATGCAGCGGTTCGCTATGCCAAAATAGCGATAAAGAACTGCCCTTACTGCCAGTTGGCGGAAAAACTGTAATATGGCAACCTGCCAAGAGGGAGAAACATTCGCGCGTCTCTCTCAGCATCAGTCTGTGCTCTGCTTCTGTTCCCGCCGGTATCGTCGGCCGTTGGGTCGCTGGCAAATGCCTGTTTGTACTTGAAATGTTTTTGTTTATTCACTAATCTCTAAATTAATGTTTATCGTTTTATTTTATTTTCTATTAAACAATGTTAATATTTAATTGGCTGGTGTTTTTTAGTTAAATATATTTTCTGACTCAAAATTTATCGGCATGCAAAACGCACGCCGAATTGGTGACCGCGGACAATCTATTTTAATCTTTCAAAATTAGCGAAATCCAGCCTTAATTAATTTAAAATATGAGGGTAATTTATTAATTAATTTAAAATATAGGATTATTTATAGATTCTGTTTATTTATTTTTACTTCGCGGCAACCGTGTGCACGTGTTATATATCTCTACCTGGAGGAGTGCCATTCATCATAAATAAAAGTATGTGTTCATTTTATTTCTATTACTTTGTGATTGGTCGATTATTTTTATAATTATCTTTATATCAGCAAAAAAAAAAAGAAGGCGTTATATATATTAAATATTGTAAATTGCTACGTGTTTGATAATTTCTGTAAATTTTGTGCAATTTTCTATTTACATTTTGTGCAATTTTCTATTTACATCTACTTTAAAACTTGGTATGTTTGCTGATATCCTCTAAGTTTTTGACTAAAAATTTATTTTACCTCTCCTTTCAATCGATATTTTCATTATGCCTGGTGAAGACCCACAAAATAATACTGCAGGTACAGAGTCGCAGGTATCGCATGTCTCTGTAAAAATCCCTCCCTTATGGAAATCTAACATTAAACTGTGGTTCATTCAGGTAGAAAGTAACTTCGCGCTTGCTAAAATTACCCAGGATTTAACAAAATACAACCATCTTATTGCCTCTATAGATCCCGAAACCTTATCCACAGTATCGGATATTTTGTTTACCCCACCCGCTACAGATAAATATGAAACTTTAAAAAATAGATTAATAGCTGAATTTTCTGCTTCAGAAACAGAGCAGGTCCGCCGATTGATTTCCGGACTTCATTTGGGCGACGATAAGCCGTCCCATTTACTACGAAAGATGCGAGAATTAGGGGGTTCAGGAATAAATGATGATTTCCTAAAGACTTTATGGTTGCAAAGGCTGCCATCTGAAATACAAGCTATTTTGTCCATTAGCTCCGAATCGCTGGATAATTTAGCCAAAATGGCAGACAAAATTTCAGAAGTCCGTACTTCTCCACCAGAAAATAGCGTCTTTGCCGTCGGGCAGTCCAGTGTAGCAGCCACTGAGGGTATTTCTCCACTAAGCGAGTTTAACGCAATTAAAGGCGCAATCGCCGCCCTCAGTAAACAAGTCGAACATCTTTCTCGCGATCGATACAGAGTGCCATTTCATCGTGACAGTTCCAAACACCGCGATTTTTCTCGTGGACGCTCCCGTGATGGTAAAAGAGATTTTTGTTATTATCACAAACGGTTTGGGAAAAATGCAAAAAAATGCCGATCACCTTGTTCCTATTGCCCTACTACTACCGATCAGGAAAACTCTCAGTAGCGGCTGTCGATCGAGATACATCGACGGCAGTCGCACAGTCATATCGCCTGTATATTTATGATAAAAAATCTAATTTTAAATTTTTGATCGATTCAGGCTCTGATGTATCTTGTATACCTCTTCCCAAATATCTAAAAAATCTAAAGCCTGATCCCTTGCAATTATTCGCTGCTAATGATTCAAAAATTTATACTTATGGATCTAAACTAATGAATGTAGACCTAGGCCTCAGGCGAAATTTCACATGGAAATTTTTAATAGCTAATGTTCCTATTCCTATAATTGGAGCCGATTTTTTACAAAATTTTGATCTATTAATAGACCTTAAACGACGCAAACTTATCGATAATGTCACAAAACTTACCCAACCGGGAATAATTTTAAAATCTCCAGATTATTTTTCAGTAAAACTTATTTCTGGCGATTCGGTTTACCACCAAATTCTAGCGGAATTTCCCGAATTAACAAAATTATCATCCCGGGTAAAACCTGTTAAGCACAACACAGTCCACTACATCGAGACAACCGGCCCACCAATCCATAGTAAACCGAGACGATTAAATCCAGAGTTATATGAGGCCGTAAAAAAAGAATTTCAATATATGATAGATCAAGGCATCTGTCGGCCATCTAAATCACCATGGTCGTCGCCTCTTCACGTTGTTTCAAAAAGCTCCGGTAACATCCGTCCCGTCGGCGACTACAGGAGATTAAATTCTCGTACCGTGCCGGATCGTTATCCCATACCCCACATCCAAGATTTTTCTAATGCATTACATGGAAAAACTATCTTTTCAAAACTCGATATTGTCCGAGCTTATTTCCATATACCAGTGCACCCTGATCATATACAGAAAACTGCAGTTTGCACCCCATTTGGGTTATTTGAATTTCCGTTTTTAAATTTTGGTCTGTGTGGGGCAGCACAGACTTTCCAAAGATTTATGCATGAGATTCTAGGTGATCTTAAATTTTGCTATGTTTATTTAGACGACATTTTAATTTTTAGTACTACGGAAGAGGAGCACAAAGCCCATTTAAGAATTGTACTTGATAGGCTAAATAAATACGGACTGGCTTTAAACATTTCAAAATGTATATTCGGCGCATCAGAAATTCCTTTCTTGGGACATTTAGTAACGGGGAGTGGTACCAAACCTTTGCCGGACAAGGTTGAGCCAATTATAAATTACCCACAACCAAAAACTATTAAAGACCTTCAGAGGTTTTTGGGATTTTTGAATTTTTTTCGTAGATTTTTGCCTAATATAGCACAACATCAAGTGCATTTAACTTCTTTCCTAAAAGGGGCTAAGAAAAATGATAAAACAAACTTAGAATGGTCAGATAAGGCAGAAGAAGAGTTCCAAAAATGCAAACAATTAATCTCAACTGCAGTTTTATTGGCACATCCCAAGCCAGATGCAGAATTAATTTTACAAGTTGACGCATCAGATTTTGCAATTGGGGGATCATTGTCGCAAATTGTAAAACAGGAATTACAGCCTTTGGCATTTTTCTCTCGGAAACTTTCCCAAACAGAGAAAAAGTATAGCGCATATGACAGAGAGTTATTAGCAGCTTACGCTGCCATCAAACATTTTAGGCATATGCTCGAAGCGAGACAATTTTCTTTATTCACCGACCATAAGCCCTTAACTTATGCATTCCAACAGCGTTCAGATAGATGTTCCCCAAGGCAGGCTAGGCAATTGGATTTTATATCCCAATTCACCACAGATATTCAGCACATAAAAGGCTCAGACAACATTATAGCAGATGCACTTTCACGTATAGATTCCATAAGCATGCCAAATCCCATCGACTATATGGAAATTGCCCGAGCACAACAAACAGACCCAGAGTTAGAAAATTTAATTAAAAATTCAAAAACTTTGCAATTAAAAAAAATATTTTTATCAGATAATCAAACACATATTTATTGCGATTTGTCAACAGGCACGGCTCGTCCATACATTCCTCAATTATTCCGTAAAAAGGTATTTTTATCTTTACATAATTTATCCCACCCTAGTATCCGCAGTACTTCAAAACTTATCCGATCCCGATTTGTTTGGCAGTCCATTCGAAAAGATTGTGCCGAGTGGGCTAGGACTTGCATCCCATGTCAAAAGTCAAAGATAATTCGCCATACAAAATCCCCTGTAGGTAAATTTTTAGACCAATCACAAAGATTTGAACACATACACCTCGACCTTATCGGTCCCCTTCCTCCCTCACAGGGAAATTACTATTGTTTAACTATGATAGACAGGTTCACTAGGTGGCCAGAAGCAGTTCCAATACCAGATATATCTGCACAGACAGTCGCACAAAACTTTTTTACTCAGTGGGTTGCTCGATTCGGATGTCCATCCCGTATCACCACTGATCAAGGCAGGCAATTCGAAAGTGCCTTGTTTACATCTCTTGCTCAGCTGCTAGGAATTAAAAGAATTAGAACTTCACCATATCACCCTCAGGCAAATGGCTTAATAGAAGAATTTCACCGCCCATTAAAGGCAGCCTTGAAAGCCTACGACACTGATAAGTGGTCTACAGCATTACCAGTTTTACTGCTTGGTTTCCGTTCAGTCTTCAAAGAGGATCTGAGATCAACAACTGCTGAATTAGTGTATGGTAAATCCTTACGACTACCAGGTGAGTTCTTCGATCCCACCCCTGTGGATATCTCACCTAAGCAGCTGGTAGAAGACCTAAAATGCCATTTCGCCAAGGTGCGTCCTATTCAGACTTCCTGCCACGGTCAAAAAACAATTTTTGTGCATCCTCACCTCAAAATGTGCTCGCATGTGTTCCTTCGGCATGATAGTGTGCGTAAACCTCTCCAAGCACCATATGACGGACCATACAAGGTCATTTGCAGACGAGAAAAAACTTTTGACATCGAAATTAAAGGGACTTCTCACACGGTGTCTATAGATCGTCTCAAACCTGCTTTTATAGCTATGGACCTTTCAACCACTTCACCTCAAAGTGCTACTGTACCATCCACACCACAACCAGCCCGTGAAGGACAACAGACCCACACTCCTCCTCAGGATGCCAATACACCACCAGACGTACGAACTGTTCCAGTTGCACAGACGACCCGTACGGGCCGACCTGTTCGTCCCCCACGTCGTTACGTGCATTTTCAATGACACTGCGGAGGGAGTGTGCAGCGGTTCGCTATGCCAAAATAGCGATAAAGAACTGCCCTTACTGCCAGTTGGCGGAAAAACTGTAATATGGCAACCTGCCAAGAGGGAGAAACATTCGCGCGTCTCTCTCAGCATCAGTCTGTGCTCTGCTTCTGTTCCCGCCGGTATCGTCGGCCGTTGGGTCGCTGGCAAATGCCTGTTTGTACTTGAAATGTTTTTGTTTATTCACTAATCTCTAAATTAATGTTTATCGTTTTATTTTATTTTCTATTAAACAATGTTAATATTTAATTGGCTGGTGTTTTTTAGTTAAATATATTTTCTGACTCAAAATTTATCGGCATGCAAAACGCACGCCGAAACCATGAGTAATACTATTTTTAAAGATCATGAGTTAGAAAAAAACGTTAAAAAAAGTATCTGTCTTACGATATTATGAATGAAATGCTTGAAATAATGTCCCACTTTCGTATAAATAAACTAATTGAAGAAATAAAAAGCAGAAAAACATTTTCTATTATTGTAAATGAAACGCAAGATGCCAGCAGAAATGAGCAGTTAGTTTTCTGCATTCATTGGGTTGATTCAAGAAACTTACCTAATTCACGAGGATCCCATCGGTTCATATGAAACTGAATCTTGAAAATTGAAAATATTAAAAAAGTTACACTCGACATTCTTTTAAGACTAAATTTATCCTTTAAAAATTGTTACAGTCAAGGGTATGATAGAACTTCGATTATGAATGGGATTTACTCATGGAGTAGCCTCTAGAATTAAGGAAAAAAAGATCCTAAACAAAACAATTCATTGCTGTCCACACATTGAAATTAATTAAGGATGCATGAGAACTGATGCAAGAACTCTGTACTTTTATTTTTTGTTCACCAAAACATATAGCATTGTTTAATCCAATGCAAAAAAATGATTTTTACTGTGGAAGGCAATATTGTAAAAATATGCTTTCTATAACTTTTATGTCCTACTTGGTGAATTATGAGAAATGCTGTGTTAAAAAGTACTTTGTCAAATTATGTAATTTTAATTGAGGTTCTAGATGAAATTTCACTGGAAAATTCAGAAGTAAGACATCTAGCCAGTGGCTTTACACATCTAATGGAAGAATTTCCGATTTATTTTAGGCTTTTTCTTTCTGAAAAATTTTTTTCAGCCCCTGAAAGTACAAGTATATTTCTATAGGGAAAAAAAATATTGTTCAAGAGAGGAATGCCACAATTGCAACTTTAATATCCCTTTTCCAAATCTTGCGATGTGACAGCCGTAATGAAGAAATTTGACAGTTGGCAACATTATTATCAAAAGACTTAACCACGGATTAATAGAATAGGATGCGAAAGAGGCTTTCAAATCTGGCTTTTTTTTATTTTAGAAAAACAGATGGCGCCACAGTCGAGAAGTTCCCTTTCCAAAAGCTCCTGTAATGATTTTCAATGGCAAAAGTCGTCATTTAATTTAATTTTTTTATGGAAAGTTTTAACTTTAACAAAATCAAATAAACAGAAATAATGCTATATAAGGTATTACATATATATTTTTTTTTATAACGGTGGGAATTTTCATGACTTTTAAGAGGTTATACAAAATACGAGATCGTATTGATTAAAATCCGAATAAAAGCCATTTAAAAATTTTCAGTACTGTAAAATAATCTGTGATACAAAGTGATCGTACAAAGTAAAAAATGTCATTAATAAGGAAAATTAGAAATTAAAGGAAAGAAAGAAAAAATAAATAAATAAACGAAAATTATTAAGAAAGAAAGAAAGAAAAGAAAATTATTAATAAATAATAAATAAAATCTGGTGGTCCATTTATTTTTCAAACTTTTAAATTTAATAAGAAATATTTTGATTTATTTGTAATACAGAAAGTTAGTCAGCTTCTTAATTTTTTAAGGTAATATAATATATATATATTTAATGTAAATATAAATAATAAAAAATTATGATAGTTTCTGTGACTTGAGGTATTTTAGAAATTGTATGGAAGTATATTTAAATTTATTTTCGTTTTAACAAATCACAGGGAAATTAATTTCTCTCTTCCTCCCCTCCTTTTACTGTATACGTTTAATATTATGATTTTTTTAAACCATATGTCATTTTCTATTTTAAAATAAATCGATTTTTAACGAATGTGTGTTTGTATGTAAATATCGGACTGAGATATCAAGATTTTTAATGTTAAAAATTCGAAAAAGTATTTTAATTTACATATATCTAATTATTAGAAGCCCCGCCAGCAGCCAAATGATTCTGCGATTAAAATGTATTAGATGAAAAGTGCCGGGTTCGCTCGTCGACCTAGCTGCTCGAAGGTCTCCGCGGTTTTCTCCAAAACTCGCGTAAATACGAGTTATGACCTTAATAAAGATCAACATGGAGGGCACATCACCCAGGACTTGAACCCTCGTGCAGTCAATCAGCTTTAATCTTCACACCAGCAGGACCACCACCTTATTAAACAGTAGCCGAAAGGTTTTGCATGCAAAACTGTTAGACGGGAAGTGCCGGGCTCGATACCAGGTCGCATTCGTCGATTTAATTGATCGGAGTTTTCCGTGATATTCGCCGAAACTTTCGTAAATACGGGCTAGGATCCCTCAGAAAGACCCTGCAGAGGGCATACCACCCAGGCCTAGGACCCTCGTATAGTTAATCAGCCTAAACCTTCACGCCAGCATCATCACCATTTTATTAACTGTGGCTGAGCGGTTCTGCGCTCAAATCTGATAGATGGGAAGTGTGAGGTTTGAATGCAAGTTACGCTTGTCGAAGCTATTCGTATTTTTTGTGTTTTTTCTCTGAAAATTACATGAATATAGGCTAGGAAACTCTTCAAATCCCCCCCCCCCCCACGATGGGCATCTCCTGTTAGACGCAAGTCCCAAATGTAGCTATTTGGCTTTAATTCAAACACTATATTAAAAATTTATGTGTGATGTAGGAATGAAGGCTGACTGTCTACACGATAAATCTGGGGAGGTCTTTCTAAAATGTCCTAATATTCAAGCAATAAACTCCAAACGGCTAAGCCGACGAGGACATCCTGGACTCTCACGCCTATCCTAAAACATATAGAATAATATATATGTATATTTACATATATATAACTGAAAATATGTTAGTGAAAAAAATTATAATGTGCAAGATTGACGAAAATTAAAAAAAAAAAAAAAAAAAAAAAAATAAGCAGATAAATTTATATTTATTATTATCATTTTAAGAATACCCTCCCCCCCCCCTCTTTTTTTTTTTTTCGTTTTAGAGATTTGTAACATTAAACCATACATTATTATTATTAAAACCATATCAATCCTTAACGAATTTCCATTTGCATGTCTAAGCGATGAGTAAAATTTTTAATTCCATATTCGACTTCTAAAACTATAAAGATTTGAAAAGTACCATAGGCAGAAATCCTTCAAAGAAATGGGCCCACCAGCAGTCGAGTGGTTCTGCGCTCAAAGCTGGTAGACGTGAGTTGCCGAGTTCGATCTTAGTCGCGCTCGTCGGCCTAGCCGTTCGGATTTTTCCGTGGTTTTCTCCAAAACTTGCGCAAATACAAGCTAGGATCCCTTACAAAGACCCCACGGAGGGCACTCCTCCTCAGGCCTAGGACCTACAGCAGTCAATCGGCTTTATTCCCGAAAATCCTTCAAAGAAATGTATGCAATATTCCTAAGAGGAATTTTAATTGTGTGATAACATTTTGATAAGTGTAGCTTCTTCTATTATTTTTTGTTAATCGTGACATGGTATACATTGCAAACAAGTAAATATATGGATTGCTGTTGTTGTTGTAGGGAATAAGGCCGATTGACTGCATTAGGTTTCTAGGCCTGAGGAGGAGTGCCCTCTGTGGATGTTTTTCTAATGGGTCCTAGCTCATATTCACGCAAGTTTCGGAGAAAATCACGGAAAGCTCTGAGCAGCTAGGACAACGAGCGCGACCTAGGATCGAACCCACGCAGTAAATGGATTGAACTTTTCTCATACTAAGCCAGGTCATGTCTGAAAACGAAGGTGATCTTGATTCGCATTTGGCACCTTTCGCTTGTCCTAAAACATGCATGCTATTTTTTTTTTCCTGTAAATGTTAGTGGAAGAAAAAAAAATAATAATAATGTGCATGACTAACTCTATATTAAAAATAATAATAATAATAAAATAAGCAGATATGTTTATGTACATATTTAATGAGTAACAGTGGCACTTTTTCGTTTTTTGAGATTTGTAATTTTAGGCCATACATTTTTTTTTTTTTTTTTAACTATATATCAATCTTCAATGAATCTCCATTTGCATGTCATTGTCTAAATGATTAGTATAACTTTTAAGAAATCCTACAAAGAAATGCATGCAATTATTTCTAAGAAGAATATTAATTGTGGAATAGCATTTAGACAAATGTATCTTTTTTTGGCAAAAGAGGGGAGGGGGGGGGGGGTTAGTTAAGCAAGCAAGGCATGGCATACACTGCAACCAAATAAATAAATTATCTGAACTCCTGATATTAGCCAGGTCAGGTCTGAAATTTTTTGCTTCAATTTTTATATCATTAGACTTCTGAGTTTAATATGAATTTGCATTATTGGGCAAAGGTAAAGTGTGGGGTTCGAAAACACAGGTCACGCTCATTGACCTAGCCAATCAGTTTTTCGAGGTTTTCTCCTAAACTTGTATTAATATGAGCTAGAAAACCCTTCAAAAGAGCCCACGTTAGGCATCCCTTCTTAGGACCAAGTTTCAAGTATAGACAGTTGCCCATAACCCGAATATCAAGACCATCATCTTATTAAAAATTTTAAAAATGAAGTGAGTGATTTACGAATTAAGGCCGACTGCCTACACAATAGATCTAGGCCTGAGGAGGTCTTTCTAAAGTGTCCTGGTATTCAAACGATAAGCAGTTCAGCCGACGAGGACAAATTTCATTCGCACTCGGCCCTAAAACATGCAGAATATGTTTTATTATTGTAAATATGTTCGTGAAAAAAAAAAAAAAAAGGATAATCTGTGTGACTAACAATATATTTAAAAAATAATAAGCAGATATATTATTTATTTATTTTATGAATAACAAGGACCTTTTTTTTTCCTTTTACAGATTTGTAATGTTAAGCTATACATTATTTTTATTTAAAATCAAGTGAATCTTTAATGAATCTGCATTTGCATGTAATTGTCTAAGTGATCAGTAAATGTTTTAAATCCATATTCTAATTCTAAAGCTATAAAGATTTGAAAAGTACTGCATATAAGTAGAAATCCTATGAAGAAATGTATGCAATATTTTAATTGTGGAATAACATTTAGACAAATGTACCTTTTTTTTTTTTTTGGGGGGGGGGGGGGGGGTGAGCAAGCGGGGCATGACATGCTTTGCAAACTAATAAATGGGTTGAAATCTTCTCATACTAAACCAAGTCAAGTCTGAAAATTTTGCTCCAATGATTTTTATCACATTACACTTCAGGCCGAGTTTAATATCAGTTTGCATAAGTAGGCCGCGGGAAAGTGCTGAGTTCAAATACATGTCTACTTAGCCATTTGTAGTTTTATCTAAAACTTTTGTTAATATTAGCTGGAACATTTGAAATAAGTCCAAGTCATTCCATAAAACTAGTGCATTTGTGCAATCAATCAGCCTTAATCCTTACACCAAACATTAGGCGAGGTGCAAGATTGTTTTTACTTTCCAAAGATTCCCACTTTATAGAGATTTGTTATTTTATGAGAAAACATATATTTTTTGTATTCATATCATGTTAGTTATTTATTTTTATATTCAAATGTTACTCTAGTGAAGTACTGCTCTCCCAAACCCTTATACAAAATTTTCTTAAGCCTAGTTTGAATTTTTTTGTAACGTTAAGGATATATACAAAACTTGTTAACTGTTTTTATTAACACTTTCCAACAAGGTTGAAAAGTGTTTATGACTTCGGTTTGTCTGTCTGTCTGTCCGCGCTCTAACTCCCGCAAATATTTATGGAATTTCTTGAAACTGATATATATTATTCCGGTTCACCATCGGACGGTCCCTATTGAAAATGGAGTTTATATCTCCACTGGTTTGTGTACAGGGACACCAGAAAGTATTTCAAAGCATTGTGTTCTATGAGAGGTATTTCTACAAACCATATTTTCATACCTTTACTGTAGACATACCTTAATGAAATTGAAATATGTTATTCAAGTTCACTATCGGACGTTCCCTATTGAAAATGGAGTTTATACCTCTACTGGTTTGTGTACAAGGACACCCGAAAGTATTTCAAAGCATTGTGTTCTATGAGAGGTATTTCTATAAACCATATTTTCATACCTTTAGTGTAGACATATCTTAATGAAATTGAAATATGATATTCACGTTTACTATCGGACGTTCCCTATTGAAAATAGAGTTTGTACCTCTACTGGTTTGTGTACAGGGACACCCGAAAGTATTTCAAAGCATTGTGTTTTATGAGAGCTATTTTTAAAAATCATATTTTAATACCTTCACTGTAGACACATCTTAATGTAATTGAAATATGTTATTCAAGGTTACTATTGGATGTTTCCTGTATAAAATGGAGGGAATACCACCATCGGGTTATACACAGGGACACTCAAAGGTATTCCAAAGCATTGCGTTCTATGAGAGATATTTCTATAAATCAAATTTTAGTAACTTTAGTTTCCACGAAATTTTAGGAAATTGAAATATGTTATTTATATGCACAAAAGAATGCTTTCCATAGAATATAGCATGATTAGCATTATATTTACAGGGTGGCACAAAAATATCCAGTTAAATTAAGAGCTAGTAATAAAAAATTTGCTAGATATGTACTTTCGTTTACGTTAAGCGCTTTTAACACTTTCTAACATTTTTAACACTTTCCAACAAGGTTGAAAAGTATTTATGACTTCGGTTTGTCTGTCTGTCTGTCCGCGCTCTAACTCCCGTAAATATTTATGGAATTTCTTGAATCTGATATATGTTATTCAAGTTCACTATCGGACGTCCCCTATTGAAAATGGAATTTATACCTCTACTAGTTTGTGTACAGGGACACCCAAAAGTATTTCAAAGCATTGTGTTCTGTGAGAGGTATTTCTATAAACCATATTTTCATACCTTTAGTGTAGACATATCTTAATGAAATTGAAATATGTTATTTATATGCACAAAAGAATGCTTTGCACAGAATATAGCATGATTAGCATTAGATTTACAGGGTGGCACAAAAATATCCAGTTACATTAAGAGCTATTAATAAACAATTGCTAGAATTGTACTTTCGTTTACGTTAAGCGTTTTTAACACTTTCTAACATTTTTTAAGTGTGAATATGATTTCAGTTTTGTGTATCTGCCTGTCCGTCTGTCTGTCTGCCTGTCCGAGATCTAACTCCCGTAAATATTTATGGAATTTCTTGAAACTCATATATGTTATTCAAGTTTACGATTGGATGTTCCCTATTGAAAATGGAGTTTGTACCTCTACTGGTTTGTGTACAGGTGCACCCGAAAATATTTCAAAGCATTATGTTCTATGAGAGGTATTTCGATCAACCATATTTTCATACCATTACTGTAAACATATCTCAATTAAATTGAAATATGTTATTCAGGTTCACTATTGGATGTTTCCTGTATAAAATGAAGGAAATACCACTACTGATTTATGTACAGGGACACTTAAAAGTATTCCAAAGCATTGCGTTCTATGAGAGATATTTCCATAAATCAAATTTTAATATCTTTACTTTCCACGAAGTTTTAGGAAATTGAAATATGTTATTTATATGTACAAAAAAAAAGCTTTGCATAGAATATAGCATGATTAGCATTAGATTTACAGGGTGATACAAAATTATCCATTTATATTAAGAGCTATTAATAAAGAATGCTAGAATTGAACTTTCGTTTACATTAAGCGTTTTTAACACTTTCTAACATTTTTAAGTGTGAATATGATTTCAGTTTGTGTATCTGTCCATCTGTCTGTCTGTCTTTCTGCCCATGCTCTAACTCCTGTAAATATTTATTGAATTTCTCGAAACTGATATATTTTATTGAAGTTTACTATCGGATGTTCCATGTTGAAAATGGAGTGAATATCTGTCCTGGTTTGTGTACAGGGACACCCAAAAGCATTTGAAAGCATTGTGTTCTATGAGCGTTATTTTTATAAATATTTTCCCTATAGAATGTTACCCATTTAAAATGACATTAATAGGTCCTGTATAACTAGTTTGTTTACAGGGACAACAACAAAAAAAGCCACTACATTACGTTTTAGGACAGAATTTTTTGTGTAAAAATCATAAAAATATTAAAATGTATTGTTAATAATCTAAAATAATATTTTGTATAGAATATGATATGATTAACTCTCTGATTTACAGGGCTACACTAAAATATTCAGAGAGAGAAAAAGCTGCAATTATAACCTAATGTCTGCATTTTCTTTTGCGTTAAGCCTTTTTAACTCTTTCCAAAATTCCTAAGAGTAATTTTAAAATGAATTAATTTATCTGTATATTTTTCAGTCATTCTGTCTGTTGTATGATAACGTAGGCAGATAATATTAAAAGTTATTCGATACAACAATTACGTACAGTTGGAAAGTGTTACTAATCAATGCATACTGCATGATTTTTCTTTCTTGTTTTTTATAGTAATGAAATGCATGGTAAAAAATAAGTTGTGTGAGTGCTACACTAGATTATTTCAGATAGTGAAATTCAGACTAGAATCATTGGGTCAGGCAACGTGATTTTATTCAAACTGGATCTAATTTATGTATTAACCATTGTACAATGTCTAAAAGAATTATAATTTGTTAGCAATAAATGTAGCTGCTTCACTGATATGCACATAATTTCACATTATAAATGAAATAAACTGATGGACTAGTGTTAAAATGGAAAGGGTAAAATAAAAAGCTCTGTAACCAAACTGTAAAAGGCATGCAGCAACTGTTTTTTTTTTTTTTTTTTTTCCTTATCTTTTTGATATGAGGAAGGGTCTTGGTTAGTGCTTTTTATAATGTGTACTTATAGTTTTTATTATTATTATTATTATTATTATTATTTATTACCTGTTATATGCTGAAACAATTTTTGAAGGTTTATTCATAAACTAAACTCTAAGTGTGTTTATTTAAAGTATTATTGATTTAACTGATTTGTGCATGACTATTCTAACACCATCTGTTTATATTTGTTTTCCCCTCCAACTTACTGAATTTCCCTTTTTTACATGTGTATTATGGAAGACAAGGGTAGCATACAAGAAAGAAATAACTAATTAAAACTTCGAGTTTTTTTTTTTTTTTTTTCTTTTCTTTTCTTTATTGCCATAGCTTTTAATGTTACAGAAAATAAAAGAATCTTTATTAATTGCAAGACAGAGCATATATCAGTACTAGAAAAAAATGATTAATTTTTATGAAAACATACACACACATATATTATATATATACAAACTGATAGGCAAAATAGGAAGATATTTGTCAGTTGGTAGACCAGAAGAAAATAATCAAATTTTAAGGAAAAATAAATTTAAATCATTAAACTGATTTTTAAAAAATAATCAGTTCACAGAACAGTACAAAAGGATTCTGATATATTGTAAATTATGTGTAGCGGCTATGTTACAATAAAATTAACACACATAAAATAAAAATTTAAAAGCTTAGTGGCAGAAGAACATGGAATGCACATAATTTCACATCAATGCAAAAGAGATTACAAACAAAAAAGCATGTCATTTGTAAAGGATTAAACATACTGAAATTGTAAGACATTAGATTGAAACTTGTAAGCAGGGTGAATGCCGACAGTCCTACACACAGAAAAAAATAATCAGTTAACAGAACAGTGCAAAAGGATTCTGATACATTTTACATTATGTGCAACAGCTATGTAACAATGAAATTAATACATATAAATTAGAAAGTTAAAAGCATGGTGGCTGAAGAACATGGAATGCACATTAATTATTATTTCCCATGGATGCACGAAACATTGCAGACAGATTAAGCATGTCTTTTACATAGGATTAAACATAGTAAAATTGCAAGACATTTTAATGAAACTTGTAAGCAAGGTGAATTCAGACATTCTTATGCATAGAAAAAATAATGAGTTCACTGAACTGTACAAAAAGATTCTGATGCATTTAGTGTAGCAGCATGTTGCAATGATATTAACACACACATATTAGATGGTTAAAAGTATGGGGGCTGAAGAACATGGTATGCATAGCATTAATAATTCATTCACGTGGATGCACAAAAGATTACAAACAGGTTAAGCATGTCTTTTACAAAGGATTAAACATAATGAAATTGAGAGACATTTGAATGAAACTTATAAGCATGGTGAATGCAGACACACTTGTGAATAGAAAAAATAATCAGTCCACAGAACTGCACAAAAGGATTCTGATGCATTTTACACTATATGTGAAAACTATCTTATAATGAAATTAACAGATATAAGTTAGATGATTAAAAACACAGGAAATGAAGAATGGCATGCATATAATTATTAATTATTTTATATGGATGCACTTCACAGGATTAAACATAGTGAAATGAGATAAATTTAAATGACACTTGAAAACATGGTGAATGTAGAAAATCATATGCATAAAAAATATTCAGTTCACAGAAGAACTCTTGGATATTTTGCATTACATGCAGTGGCTATGTTATAGTGAAATTAATACATATAAAATAGATGACTAAATGCATAATGGTTGAAAAAAACGGCATATGCAGTATTATTTTACACAGATGCACATAAAATTACAGAAAGGTTAAACATGTCCTTTACAAAGGATTAAATATACTGAAATTGGGAAACATTTGAATGAGACTAGTAAACATGTTGAATGCAGGCAATGTTAAACATAGAAAAAATAATGAGTTCACAGAATTGTACAAAAAGATTCCAATACAGTTTACATGATGAAATTAGATTATTAAAAGCATGAAGAAAGTAGCATACACAGAATTATATTACATGGATGCACAAAAGAATACAAACAGATTAAGTATGTCTTTTACAAAGGATTAAATATACTGAAATTAATAGACATTTGAGTGAAACTTAGAAGCATGGTGAATGCAGAAAATCATACGCATATAAAAATAACAACAATTATAATAATAATTAGTTCACATAACTGTACAAAAGGAATCTGACACATTTTACAATACATGCGGTGTTATAAAGAAATTAACACACATAAATTAGATGGCTAAATGCATAGTGGCTGAAAAAAAATGGAATGTACAGAATCATTTTACATAGATGCACATAATATTACAGAAAGGTTAAACATGCCCTTTATGGAAAATTAAGTATACAGAAATTGATCGACATATGAATGAAACTAGTAAGCATGGGGATTCTAGAAAATCATATACATAAAGAAAAAAAAAATATATTAATAATAATAATCAAATCACAAAACTATACAAAAGGATTTTGATACATTTTACATTATGTTCAGCAGATATATAACGAAATTAATACACATAAATTAGGTGATTAAAAGTACAGGAGTTGAAGAAAATGGCATACATAGAATTATTAATTATCATGCATGGATGCAAAAAAAACACATACAGGTTAAGCATGTCCTTTACAAAAGATTAACATAGTGAAATTTAGAGACATTTGAAGGAAACTTGTAAACATGGTAAATGCAGAAAAGCATACACATATATATGTATAATAATTTCACAGATCAGTACCAAAAAATAAAGATAGATTTTACATTCCATGTAGTGGATATGTTTAATGAAATTAGCACACACAAATTAGATGACTAAATGCACAGTGGTTGAAGAAAATGGCATGTGCAAAATTATTTTATGCAGATATGCAAATGATTACAAACAGATAAAATATGTCCTTTACAAAGGAAGGATTAAACAAACTGAAATTGATAGACATCACAGTTGTAAGCATGATGATTGTAGAAAATCATACACATATTGAAAAATTATAAGTTCACAGAATTGTTCAATACATAGATACACATAAGATTACAGACAAGTTAAGCATGTCCTTTACAAAGGATTAAACATAGAAATATTTTGAATGACACTTGTAAGCATAGAGAATGCAGAAAATCGTGTACATATAGAAAATAAAAATAAAAATCAGGTCACAGAACTAGACAAAAGGATTCTGATACATTTTACATTTTGTGCAGCAGCTACATTAGATTGAAATTAATACAAATAAATTAGTTGATTAAAGCTACAGGGGTTGAAGAAAATGGCATAATTATCTTACATGGATACACAAAATATTACAGACAGGTTAAGCTTGTCCTTTACAAAGGATTAAATATACTGAAATTGAGACATCTGAATGGCACTTGGGAACATGACTATTGCAGAAAATCGTATGCACATTTCAAATACTGATAATAAAAATCAGTTCACCAAACTGAACGAAAGGAATTTGATACATTTTACATTATGTATGGCAGATATGAAACAATGACATCAACATACATAAATTAAAGATTAAAAGCATAGTGGCTGAAGAACATGGCATGCACAGCATTAATAATTACTTTACATGGGTGCACTAAAGTTACAGACAGTTTAAGTATAGTATGTCCTTTATAAATGACTAAATATACTGAAATTGAGAGGCATTTGAATGAAACTAGTAAGTATGATGAATGTCGACAGTTTTAGGCGTAGAAAAAATAATCAGTCCACAGAAATGCACAAAAAGATTTTGATACATATGTGTGGAAGCTGTATTAAAATTAAATGAACACACATAAATTAGATGATTAAAAGCAAGGGGGCTCAAGAAAATGGCTTGCAATCAAAACAATACGGAACAATAAAAATGTATAAAATAAATAAAAACAGAATGAATAGTGCAAAATGGATAAATTAATAATAAATGTTACATACACTGAAAAAGTATTTTTTTTTAAATATTTCATTTATAATTTTGATAATTTTCTATGTTGTTTCCTAATTTGTTTTTTACCTGTATCAATATCATTTTCTTGCCTGCATATAAAGCACATGCGCAAAACAATGAAGTACTTTACAGCAGTGTTAGAAAATTTTAATTTATGTTCCGCACATCCAATGAGAGGCAATTGTTTCTTTTCTAGGTTTAACAGAATAGAATTCAGTGTGCTTATACCAAGGGGTTGATTACTTAATGTTTCTAGCACACATTCCTCTATTTGTGAAATTAGAGAAAACAGAGAGTCTGAAGGCTTTGATAAGTATCCCCTGCTTTTGATATTGATTAATTTATCCCTGTTATTAATAGAACTATCAAAATTAGTAAAGTTCCATGACGTCATGAAATGGTATTTGACAGGAGATGAGTGGCAACAGCCAAAAAAAGGAGAGAACTGAGTTGGGTGGATGAGAGGAAGGACATGTTGTAGTTCGTTCGAGAAGAATACTTTTATTTTATGTTTAAATGTTTTATATATATGTTTTGTGAAGTTCAGTAATGTGTTATTTAAATGTTTCATCTTCAAGTACGATACTTTATTTCAAGGCCATGACTGAACTTAATTAAATTTAAGTTATTGTGTCTCCAATCATGCGAGATCACACAGTGAAAAGCATCAATTTAACTGGCGCAGCCGTCTAGCAGGATTGAAAATGAAACCTAGAAAATGGGAGAGTTAAGAGTTTTTGTGTATCTCCAAAAATTATAAGTGTACATTTTAAAAATGTTTTTTTTTTTTTTTTCTAACATAAAATGAAAATAGAACGTCAGTTCAAAGAATTTGTGTTTGAATGTGTTCGATAAGAAGCATGCCAGTGCAAAATCAGTATTTGATAAGAAGCACGCCAGTACTAAATCAGTATTAAAAAACTTTTTTGTTGGTATTATAACGTAAAATTATATACATAATAGAATGCCAGTTCTAAGTTTTTGTTTTTCAATACATCCAAACAAGTTCACGCAAGTGAATGTCAATTTTAATAAAATGTGAATGCATTCATTTTATTATATTGTATGTATGTTCGGTTTATGGCATCCGGTGTTGCCTTCCGACAGAATCCACAAGTCTGTGCCAGGTCTTCCGGTCATGGGTCCACTCTTCTTCCAGACCCCTATCCCTCATCGCTTTTTTTACATTATCCATCCAAGTCTTTCTTGGTCTTCCTTGTTTTCTTTTCTGATTTGGTATATAGTTAAAAGCGATTTTAGGTAATCCAGGTAGCCATTATCATAGTCCTTTTCCGTAGCCTAAGTCGTTGACCGTTAGAAGCATCCGGTTTATTATTCCTGTAGATTCTTTTTGCATGAGAGTTTTTTTTACATGAAATAGGGTGCAGGCCTATTGTCACAACCCCCAACCTGGAGGACCAGGGTGTCCATTTGGTCTGGCACCTACCCTTCGACCAATCCGGCTTGGGAGGCACTACCAGTAGCTACGCTACCGCCGGCATAGCTCTCCGGGTCACGGGTGCACACAAGCCCACCCACCACGACAAGGTAGAGACACCATGGATGAGCATTTTATTATATTTACGTTAGTAAATAACGGTTTACCTATTTCAGACCAGTGAATTTCAATTTTATTACAATGTGATTTTTTTTTTTTTTTTAAATATAGAGTTGTTTATCTGTTAAATATCTATAACTGTAGATCTTGATATTTTCCCCCACCGTTTGATATATATACATATGTATTTGTTTGTATTGTATGTATATTTATTTGTCCTCCTGTAGTTTGTGTTGCCAAAAAGGATAGAACTGTTAGGTTATGTGTTGATTTTTGTTTATTGAACAGTTATACCATCCCAGATGCATACCCCATGAATATTGCCAGTGGTCTTATTTATTTGATTAGTGATTTGCAGTTTATTTCTGTTCTAGATCTCACAAAAGGGTACTCGCAAATACCTATGAAAGAAGACAGCAAACACTATACTTCTTTTACTACACACTCAGGGCATTATCAATGGAATGTCATGCCGTTTGGTATGAAGAACGCTGGTAGTATGTTTAAAAAATCTATAGACAAAGTTTTAGAGTGTCATAAAGATTATTGTCGTTCCTATATTGATGATGTCGCAGTATTTTCTACCACTTGGAGTGAACATATAACACACTTGAAAAAAGTTCTCAAAACATTCCAAGAAGATGGTCTTACAGTCAATTTAAAAAAATGCGATTTCGGAAAGAATGAAGTGAAATTTTTAGGCCATATTATTGGATCAGGAAGACATACACCCTATCCCGAAAAAACAGAAGCTATAAGGAAAATTTGCAGGCCTATCACCGAAAAAGAACTTCGTAGTGTAATTGGTTTGGCTAATTATTACCAGGAATACATTCCAAATTTTGCTTCAGTAATTCTTCCCATGACTGAAGGACCCTTCAGAGACTGGCTTCAACTTCGGTTTCTTTTGATATCCCTTTGATGTGGGAATCAAATTGACGCAAAGCAGCAGAGAGATTTTCTTCGCTGACAAACCTCCTACTGCGATCAAAATTGGGTCTCTTTTGTGAAAGAGCAATAAAAAGTAATGTCCTTCATTGTAAATGTGTGCAAAATGTGAAGGGTCGCTTTCGGACAATGGATAATTTATGAGTTTTGAAGCGCTGCACCGTTGCTAGTATCTGAAGGATCCTTAAATTAACAAAGAAAAGTGTACCTAATGAAATTCTCTGGTCTGATGCATAAGAAACAGCTTTTCAAAATTTGAAACACCATTTAATGAATATGCCATCTCTATATACGCCTAATATAGCAAAGCCATTCAAATTGTACACTGATGCTTCGAGCGAATCGGAGCATGTTGATCTGTGTCGGACGATTCTGTCAAAGAACATCCAATTGCTTTCTTTAGTAAAAAACTGTCTCTGTGCCAAGTCAAATGGTCAACGATCGAACGAGAGGCTTACAGTGTGCTGACTGCTCTACGAAAGTTTGATACTTGGCTATTCGGTGCAGAAATCGAGGTAATTTCCGATCACAATCCTCTGACTTTTTTTACCAAAACAATGCCACACGGTGCAAAGTTAGCACATTGGGCACTAGCTTTCCAAAGATATAATCTAAAAATTATGTATAGAAACAGGAAGAATCATGGCAATGCCGATTCTTTATCTAGACTTCCTTGAGATATTTCTAATAGTATTTCAGTTGTATCTAATTATTCAAATTTAATTTACCTTGTGATGTAATATATAATTCATGTTTTTATTATAAGGGTTGTTTGTAAGATATTTGACATTAGATCTATTATTTGTGTGTATTGCTGTTGTTCTTTATTGCTTAATGCACTATGTATTTCATTGTTTGTTTGTTTTTTCTTTGGGCATATGCAGAAGCTCTTCCTAAAGATTTTATGATATATACATTTTTTTTTTTTTTTTTTATATAAACTTTTAGGATTCACATATGTGAATATTTATTTTATAAACTTTTTCTAAAAAGAATTTTTGTGGTACCTACATAAACATTTTCTTAGACACTCTTAGTATTATCTGTTGGTATTCTTTCTATATGGAAAAGTCATATCAGAAACTATTCGGCATTATCATATGTGAATTCAAAGAGCTTTACTTAATACACAAGCAATCTGCAATGAAAGATTTTAATTCTAAAGAAAATTGTACAAATGAAGATGAACTTATCGATGTGGATGTGATTTCAGCTGTCGAAATGTTGAAGGGAAAGTGTGAAAGCAAAGAACCTGGTGTAATACAGAAGGAACCTGTAGCAAAAGATCTAAATTCTAAACAGAATCCAAAGATGGTTCTGTTAATATATCTTTGCCTCATATTTTCAACAGAGTTATTGAAGGGTTTAAATCTGGTATTCATACTGTAGCTATTAATGAAAATGGATCTGAATTGTGCTTTGCATCAGAGGATTCATCTATTTATATAATACCAATCCAGGAAAGGATGATGTCTGAAACTATTGCTGACCATTCTCATAAAGAAATGAGGCTTGATGATTACGGTATGTCTGGTGTTGCTTTGTGCAAAGAAAGATTTTTTAAAATAATGATGAAACTGCGTAATCTAAATGCAGAAAACTTAGAACAAGTTTCCCTTGTTGAAAGGAAATCTGGTGTGCTTCGTCAGACTGTGCTAAAGAAGATCCTTGAATATATTAAAATGAATTTTCGTATTCTTCATAAGGCAATACTGGAGAAGATGCTTGAAATAAAATAAATTTTTAAAATAATCTTTTCTTAAAATAAATTCTGATGAAAATACTATTTATCAATTATATGATTATCTGTCAAATTATGTAGCTTTGCTATTAAAAATGTGCATAATGTGTTATAATGTAACTCCATGGTTTTAGCCATGCGAGCGCGCGTTCTGTGTTAAAATTGTTTTTAGTTTAGAGTTTGAAAATGGTTGTTGTTCTATATGTTTTGTGGCTGTTGAATAAAGTTATAATTTAAACAGCTAGCAATGGATTCTATGCTTAGTTAAGCAATATTTAGAGCCTCCGTTAAACCTGTATCGGAAAAACATCACATGGTGGCAGCGGAAAAACAGTAAAAGCAGTAAAGCTGAAAAAAATACTGTAAGTAGTTTGTTTTGCATTTACCGATATTGAGCGAAGCCTATTCTAAAATGTTCAACTACGATGGAAACTAGTGTTGTAATGGATTCATTTCAAGTTACGCCACCAGAACCATTTACATTTTCTACTCCAGCTAATTGGTCAAAATGGATAACTCGTTTTGAATGATATGGAGTTGCATCTGGTTTGAACAAGCAATCAGATGGTGAGCAAATAACCTCATTGATTTACATCATGGGCGATAAAGCTGAAGATATTTTTGCTTCGTTCCAGTTAAGCACAGAAGAAGCAGAAGATTATCAAATAGTCCTGAAAAAATTCAATGACCATTTTGTAGTAAAAAAGAATACTATTTTCGAGCGAGCACAGTTTAATAAGCGTATTCAACTCGAAGGAGAAAGAGTTAATGACTTTATTACGGCACTATATCGTCTAGCTGAGAGTTGTGAATATGGAAATTTACATGATGAATTGATTAGGGACAGAATTGTAGTTGGAATAAGAGATAAAGCCCTAAGCGAAAAGTTACATTTAGATAATGAATTAACATTAACAAAAGTTATAGAAAAGGTACGTCTCAGTGAATCCATTAAACAACAACAACTAAAACTTGGCGAAGCTGAAAGAGCCACTTCTTTAAACGTTATGTGCTCAAATAAAACTGTTTGTTACCAGAATAATTTCCAAAATAAAAAGGAGAATAAATTTAACGAGAAAAGCACAATGCCGAGAAATATTAAATTTTCACAGAAAGATGAAAAGTGTAAATGGTGTGGAAAACAAAAACACAACAAAAGAACGTGTCCTGCTAGAGATGCCAAATGTCGAAATTGCGTCAAGATCGGGCATTATGAAAAGGTCTGTTTTTCTAAAAGCCAATCTAAAGGCTCATCAATTTCATTTTTAGACATAGTTTTTCACTTAGGGAAAATTAATGAAGATTGGACAATCGATGTTAAGATAGAAAATCAGGATTTAAAATTCAAGATAGATACTGGCGCTGATCACTCCGCAATATCTACAACAGTTTATCGCTCTCTAGCCAAGAAAACTAAATTGGAGCCAGTTCATAAAGTACTATGCGGCCCGGATAGAAATCCTTTGAAAGTTTTAGGAAAATTCAACGCACATTTAAACTTTAAAAGGAAATATTGTAAAGAAGACATCTATGTAATTGATGGTCTACAAACATGTCTTTTGGGAAAACCAGCATTGATTTCTTTTGGGTTAGGACCAAATATAAGCAATTTCGATCAAGTAGTAGTTAACAACCCTAGAATAGAATTTCCAGAGTTCTTTGAAGGACTTGGACTGATGAAAGGTTGTTATTCAATACAGCTGAAGAAAGACAGTGTTCCATATGCAGTTGCCTCACCTCGACGAGTTCCTATACCCTTACTGAAGAAAACCGAAGATGCGTTAAAGAAGATGGTGGAGCAAAAAGTCATAACACCTGTTAGTGAGCCTGCAGAATGGTGTTCGCCAATAGTCATAGTTCCAAAGAAAGATGGACAACTCAGAATATGTGTGGATTTGACACAGCTTAACAGAAATGTTTTGAGAGAATTGCACCCTCTACCCAATGTTGAATATACATTAAGTCTTTTATCAGGTGCCAAGATATTTTCAAAATTGGATGCAAACTCGGGTTTTTGGCAAATACCGTTAGACGAAAAGTCTTCATTTCTCACTACCTTTATTACACCATTTGGGAGATACAGGTTTCTAAGATTACCATTTGGAATCTCATCAGCGCCAGAACATTTTCAAAGAAGAACCTCTCCGTTGTTGGAGAATTTAAGTGGCACTGCTTGTCATATGGACAATATCCTGATTTGGGGATCCACTCAAGAAGAACATGATCAAAGATTAAGAGAGGTTTGCAAGAGATTAAAAGATGCCAATTTGACTTTAAATGAGAAAAAATGTATTTTTTCAACTAAAAGTATAAAGTTTCTGGGTCATATATTCAACAGCCAAGGACTCTATCCCGATGATGAAAAAGTTGCAGCAATTAAAGAATATAAACCCCCAAGAAATAAAAAAGAGCTGAAACAACTATTAGTATTCGCCAATTATCTAGCACGTTTCGTTCCAAATTTCGCAGAATTAATGTATCCTCTTACGCCGATGCTTAGCAACAAGCGAGAATTTGTTTGGGATCATCAACAGAAAAACGCATTTGAAGAGTGGAAGAAAATTTTATCTTCAAATCCAGTTTTGAAAATATTTGATCCTAATAAGGAATCTATAGTCACCACAGACGCATCATCCTATGATCTGGGAACCACTCAACGTCAAAAACTGGAAGATGGAAAAACTTTCGTAATCGCCTATGCATCGAGAACATTAACACCAGCTGAGAGTCGCTATGCCCAAATCGAAAAGGAAGCATTAGCTGTAGCATGGGGATATGAGAAATTCAGAGATTACTTAACAGGGTCTCATTTCTTGATTAAAACTGACCATAAGCCGCTGATTCCAATTCTTTCAAGGAAGCATTTAGACGATCTTTCTCCTAGACTGTAAAGAATCAGATTAAGAATGATGAGATATTCATTCACTATTACTCATGTTCCAGGGAAGAATCTTTATGCAGCCGATATTTTATCTAGAAGTCCAATAGAGCAATCATGTTTAAATGACGAACTAGAACAAGAAATTGATGCATACATTCAGATTATCCCTAATAATCTTCCAGCAGCTTCTAATAGGCTGAAAGAATTTCAAGAAGCACAACAATCTGATGCTACCTGCCAGAAACTTTCTTCGTATGCGTTGACAGGATGGCCCTCGAAGAAAGATGTAGATCGGCTCTGTTTACCGTTTTGGCAACATCGCTTTGAAATTTCTATACAAGGGCTGGGATTGCGGTGCCTCGCTCAGCACTATCTTAAGCACAAACTCTGTCTTAAGATGTAAACAAAACGCAAGTCGTATTGCAGTGCCTCACTATCTTACGACAACCTCAGAGCTATCTTACGTGGAATCGTAACTGGATGCGCGCGCAATCACAACAGAACTCGCTCTGCGTCTCCCATTGGCTGGCTGGCTTTCTCTTACGAGGACACGCGGAGGACTTACGCTTGAGGCACCGCAATACCAAGTTAAGATCGTTCTTAACCACGCCCATCTACGAAAGTTCGTAACATTTAAGATAAGACTTAAGAACGAGGCACCGCAATCCCAGCCAAGATGGTGTTTTAACGAGAGGTTGTAGAATAATAATCCCAAAGTCGCTCCAAACTGAAGTGCTGAAAAAGATTCACGAAGGACATCTTGGTATAACTAAATGTAGAGCTCGTGCGAGATGTTCTGTATACTGGCCAAAAATTAACAAAGAGATTGAGGAAAAGTGAAAAATTGTCCTGCTTGTATCAAAGAATCGAGCAACAGTTATGAACCACTAATTCGTACGCCATTTCCAGAAAGACCTTGGGAAGTTGTAGGCCTTGATATCTTCAAATACCAGAATTCGTGGTACCTCCTTATAGCAGATTATTATTCACGGTATCCTGAAATTTCGAAAAATGAAACCTGGACTTCGGAAGAAATAATTAACCATTGCAAATCTATATTTTCTCGTCATGGTATCCCAGAAATACTCAGAACGGATCGGTCCACAGTTCGATCCAATGAGAACACGAGAATTTAATGCATTTGCAAGAAGCTATGGTTTCAAACATATCACAAGCAGTCCGAAATTTCCCCAAAATAATGGATTTATAGAATTGAGCGTAAAAACAATCAAAATGCATATCAAGAAATCTGCTGATCCTTATCTTGCGCTAATGGAATACAGAGCAACCCCACTGGAAAACGGTTATAGTCCCGCAGAACTCCTAATGGGTAAGAGAATAAGAACAATTCTCCCAATAGCTAATTCTCAAACATCACGGGATAAGAATTCTATCAGAACTTGAGAAAGGACAAGGAGTATGGTTTACTAACAAAAATTTGACAGGAAATGTGTTACAGAAAACTTCATTTCCGAGATCATATCTTGTTCAATCCGGAAAGAGAACTTATAGAAGAAATAGGAAATATCTAGTACAGTCGCCAGATTTCGAGCCAGAATCTGAATCAAATAAAGGATTAGATATTCCCAAGAATAATCATTCAACTCATATTATGGGATCTGGAATAAAGTCTCCGCTAACCAACAAAAATTCTGGGAATATATCAGCAAAACGTACCTCTCCTACAAGACCTAAGACCAAGCCTTATATTACCAGAAGTGTGGTAAGACTATTTGAACACCCCAGAGATTGGACTTGTAACTTTGAAAGGAAGGGAGATGTGTTATAATGTAACTCCATGGTTTTAGTCATGCGAGCGCGCGTTCTGTGTTAAAATTGTTATTAGTTTACAGTTTGAAAATGGTTGTTGTTCTATATGTTTTGTGGCTGTTGAATAAAGATATAATTTAAACAGCTAGCAATGGATTCTATGCTTAGTTAAGTAATATTTAGAGCCTCCGTTAAACCTGTATAGGAAAAACATCACACATAATAATAAAGAAATACAAGAACTTGAAAGTAATCCTGATGATAATGTCATTTCTGAGTACTGTGCAGCTCTGTCAAAGAAAATACTTTTACATGTGAAAAGTATGTAATAAAGAGAAAATAGAACAAAGTTCTATTGCTGGAAGGCTAAATTTGACTTTTTCTAAACCTATCCACAGTTTAAAATATTTCCCCAATCAACCTTATTCATTGCTCACTGCTTGTAGAAATGATATTGTACTAATAGATACTGAATCTAATACCAGCACATTAATTGGTACTGAACATAGGGATGAGATTTTTGATACCGATATAAATTCAACGAGTACATTTTTCTGCACATGTAGTGCAAACATGACCTATAAACTTTGGACTTGTTTTGATCTATCTGTAAAGTGTACTTTTGTGGGACATACTAATATTGTTAATACTGTGAGATTTCATCCCAGTGGACTCTACGTAGTCTCGGGCTCTAATGGCTGTACTGTCCGAGTATAGAATATTGAAAGTGGTATGTGTGTACGAGTTTTATATAATCATGCAACACCAGTGAAATTCATATCATGTTCTCCTGAAAAAAAATACATTAACCTCTGCTGATTCGAGTGGATTTGTGAATATATGGGATATTCGAAACAATAGTCCAGTCAAAAGTATTTCTGTCACAAGAAAAGGAATAAATAATCCTTGTAAAGTTACTCATATATGTTATACTGATGAGAGACATATAGGATTATGTACTAATGAAGGTGGTGTAGAAATCTTTGATGTTAGTACACTGAAAAGCGTAAGGGGTAGAGAACATCGAAGTGACCTGCCAATTATGCAGAACAGTTTCCTATAGGGATCGTATACCAATACAACCCATTGTTAGGCCAGAAATTCCATTTAAAGTCTGGATTTTGGACTGTATTCGACCTGTTGCAACATCATTGCTTTCTCCCTGTCTAATCCGCACCTGGCGCGATAGTGGAAATGCTTTTTTTTTTTACCAACAAAAATTCTGGGAATATATCAGCAAAATGTACGTCCCCTACAAGACCTATGACCAAGCCTTATATTACCAGAAGTGGTAGGACTATTCGACCACCCCAGAGACTGGACTTGTAACTTTGAAAGGAAGGGAGATGTGTTATAATGTAACTCCATGGTTTTAGTCATGCGAGCGCGCGTTCTGTGTTAAAATTGTTATTAGTTTAGAGTTTGAAAATGGTTGTTGTTCTATATGTTTTGTGGTTGTTGAATAAAGTTATAATTTAAACAGCTAGCAATGGATTCTATGCTTAGTTAAGTAATATTTAGAGCCTCCGTTAAACCTGTATAGGAAAAACATCACACATAATAATAAAGAAATACAAGAACATGAAAGTAATCCTGATGATAATGCCATTTCTGAGTACTGTGCAGCTCTGTCAAAGAAAATACTTTTACATGTGAAAAGTTTGTGTTATAAAGAGAAAATAGAACAAAGTTCTGTTGCTGGAAGGCTAAATTTGACTTTTTCTAAACCTATCCACGGTTTAAAATATTTCCTCAGTCAACCTTATTCATTGCTCACTGCTTGTAGAAATGATGTTGTACTAATAGATACTGAATCTAATACCAGCACATTAATTGGTACTGAACATAGGGGTGAGATTTTTGATATCGATATAAATTCAACGAGTACATTTTTCTGCACATGTAGTGCAAACATGACCTGTAAACTTTGGACTTGTTTTGATCTATCTGAAAAGTGTACTTTTGTGAGACATATTAATATTGTTAATACTGTAAGATTTCATCCCGGTGGACTCTACGTAGTCTCGGGCTCTAATGACTGTACTGTCCGAGTATGGAATATTGAAAGTGGTATGTGTGTACGAGTTCTATATAATCATGCAACACCAGTGAAATTTATTTCATGTTCTCCTGAAAAAAATACATTAGCCTCTGCTGATTTGAGTGGATTTGTGAATATATGGGATATTCGAAACAATAGTCCAGTGAAAAGTATTCCTGTCAGAAGAAAAGGAATAAATAATTCTTGTAAAGTTACTCATATATGTTATACTGATGAGAGACATATAGGATTATGTACTAATGAAGGTGGTGTAGAAATCTTTGATGTTAGGATACTGAAAAGCATAAGGGGTAGAGAACATCGAAGTGACCTGCCAATTACGCAGAACAGTTTCCTATAGGGATCGTATGCCAATACAACCCATTGTTAGGCCAGAAATTCCATTTAAAGTCTGGATTTTGGACTGTATTGGACCTGTTGCAACATCATTGCTTTCCCCCTGTCTAATCCGCACCTGGCGCGACAGTGGAAATGCTTTTTTTTTTTTTTTTGGTTTTATTAGAATAAGAATTACTTTTGAATGTTCAGTGTTGAAAGATGTAGATTCGATGAAAGAAAGGCACAATTTTCTGTGTCTTAAAATTTATTATGATTTTCTTTTATTAAAGAAAGAGCAAACTGAATATTTGAATATAGAGAAAATTATTGATTATGTGAATTAGAAATAATCTGAAGAATGTTAATTAATCATCAAATTTTGTATATACTTTCATTGTAAATAGAACATCATCATCTTCTGATTAAAAGTTTGGAAAAGACAAAAGAACTTTTATTATTTACGTTCTAAATCATCATTTTTCAAGTTGGCCGAGAACAGAAAAAAGGGCGAGTACCTTTTCGATAATTAGTTGATAAATAATAATGAATATGATTTTAATTTAAAGATATTTATCACTAGTTATAATTAATTTAAAAAGAACCCAATAGTATAAAGATTATACTAAATTGGTGGCACCCGAGAACAGGGACAGCCGGCTTAAATTACCTTCCCCAACATTGAAATAAAAAAATAATTAATGTTATTTGAATTGAATATTTAAAATTTTGTTCTCTTGATGATATTATAAAGAAAAAGTTTTGGTTTCATTTAAGACATTTGAAATAAATAACAAATGATATTTATATTGATGTTTTTGTTCTTGAAATTTGTTCTTTTGATAAAAATGAAATGAAAGAATATTTTAGTTTTGGTTTGTGCATGACTTTGTGTTTTGAATTATTGCATTATATTTTAATATGATGAATGCATAACTTTGAAATGGTTTCGTTTTATTAACAACTTTGCCAAGAAATTTTGTTTGATAATTTGATTGAATAATAATATTTTTAGAGATTTGTTATTTATTTATAATTAGCATAATGAGTGCAATTCAAAAACAAAAAAGAAGTGTTCTTAGAGCGCAAACCACCAAGTTAGTTAATAACATCGAAGGCAGGTTATTAGAAATTGATGTTGGAGAAGAGGAGTTAGAACAATATTTAGAAGAATTAAACTTAAAAGATAGGGAACTTAATTCATTAGACGATGAGATACAGAAAAATATCAAAGTAGAAGAAGTTGAAGAGGAAGTTTTAAAATGTGATGAATATAATTCAAACATTTTGATTTGGAAAACTAAAGTAAAAAGTAAAATGATTAAAATAAAAAATAGTAATTCTAACATTTTACCAACTAACCCCGTAATAGAAGATATTAGAACACCAAAATTACATCAAAGCTATATTAATCTTCCTCGATTAATATTGATAAATTTAGTGGTGATCCAACTGATTTTCAAAGATTTATTAATCAATTTGAAGCAGCAATCGATAAGAATCCAGTTTTATCAAACATTGATAGATTTAGCTATTTGAGATCCTATTTAATTGGTGCAGCTGTTGATGCAATAAAAGGTTTCATGCTAACAAACAATAATTACTATGCGGCTATGGAAACATTAAAAGATCGATTTGGTAAAAAAACATTACTAATTAATTCCCACTTAAATAAATTATTAAACCTATCTCCTGTAAAAAAATTAAGTGATATATTTGCACTAAGAAAATTACTGGACACATGTCAGACAGAGATAAGAAACCTAGAATCACTAGGGATGAAAGAAGAAAATTACAGCATGTTATTTTGCCTAATTTTCATATAAAAAATACGGCGATGATGATTAGTGGAAAGTTTCAGAAATGATTGAAATTCTAAAAACTGAAGTTGTTAGTCATGAAAAAGCTACTGTACTAATTTCAAATGCCCAACACTCAGAACATATTTCCACCACATCAAATAAGAAAGAAAGTTATGAATCACCAAAAATAAACGAAATTCGTCCATCAACTGCAGCTGGCCTTCATAATAATTCAGGCATTTCTGTAATTTTTGTAATAGCAAAAAACACTTATTACAGGATTGCAAAGAATTCAAATCTAAACAATTCAATGAAAAAAGAGATTTTTTGATGAAATGTGGTCATTGTTTTGCTTGTTTTTCTAAAGGTCATCTGACAAAAAATTGCTGCTGCTTTGTAAAATGCCGTATTTGTTCTCGCCATCATTTCGACATAATGTGTCCAGAAAATAATTCCGACAAACAAGTTACAAACGAAAATACCACTTTATCCAATAAAACTTGTAATCAAGAAGTATTACTCCAAACATTAACGCTAAGGTTAATGAATAAAGATAAAGAATACATTATCCGAGCATTAATTGATTCAGGATTGCAAAAATCCTATTTAAAGAAAGAAATAATAAAGAAAATTGGTTATACACCTACAGGTCAAGAAAAATTAAACCATAGTTTGTTTGGTGGGTTGCAACAAACACACGAACATTTACGGTACAGAATAAATTAGAGTGATTTACATAAAAACTATTTGTGTAATTTTGAAGTTCTTGATCAAGAAAAAATTTGTGCAGAAGTACCTAAAATACAAAATGGGCCATGGATTAACAAAGCAAGAAGGCGGGGAATTCAATTTTCGGATTATGAGAACTCAATAAAATTTAGAAGAAATAAAAATAGAGAAATTGATTTGTTAATTGGTGCAGATGTATGTGGGAAACTTTTTACTGGGAAAAGTAAATTACTCTCGAAGGATTTACTGGCCTTTGAAACAAAATTAGGTTGGACATTGATGGGTAAAACTGAAGAATTTAGTTCCAACGATAGTACAAATGTTGTTTTATCTCTTCATGTGGCCAATGCACAGATTTAAGATCTTTGGTCACTGGATACTTTAGGAATTTTGGATTCAGGAAATAAGAACACGAGAGAAGAATTAGACATAGCTGCTGAAAACTATTTTAACCAAAATATTAAAACTGTTGAAGACGGCAGATATGAAGTAAGCCTTCCATGGATTGAAGGCCATCCTCCACTACCTAGCTGCAGACCAATTGCTGAGTGGAGATTGAAGAATTGCGTAGAATCATTGAAGAAATCTGAAAGATTAGAAGCTTACAAAGCAGTTTTTGACGAATGGCTTACAGAAGAAATAATTGAAGAAGTTCAGCCATGCAAAGATCATCTAAATGAACATTTTCTGCCCCACAGAGCAATTATTAAAGAAAATTCCACAACTAAAATTCATCCAGTTTTTGACGGGTCAGCAAGAGAAAAGGGTACTCCTTCGATTAATGATTGTCTAGGAAAGGGGTCCCAACTCAGTCGAACTAATTCCCTCTGTAATTAATAGATTTAGATTTAAGAAAATTGGGGTAATTTCAGATATTCATAAAGCGATCCTACAAATTCTGCTCAGCAAAGTAGATCGCCCGTATCTTAGATTTCTGTGGTGGGAGGAGGATGATCCTTCAAATATTAAAATTTTTCAACATAGAAGAGTAGTATTCAGCCTTACTTGTAGTCCCTATTTGTTAGGAGCAACTCTAAACCACCACTTGCAACATGTTAATGATGAACTAAAAGAAACTGCTGATAAACTAGCAGAATCATTTTATGCAGATAACTGCGTCACATGTGTAGAAAGTGCCGAAAAACTTGAAAAATTTATTTTGGAGTCTAAATATATCCTTAGTACTGCAAAATTCGATCTAAGAGGGTGGGAGCATAATATTATCAATCCAACAGAAGAAAATTCTACTCCCTCTAAGAAAAGAAATGTTCCAGTTTTAGGATTACTGTGGGATTTAAACAATAATTCACTAAGTACAGACTTGTGAGAAAATCAAGAAGAAATCAAGACATTTACCAAAAGAAAAATATTGTCAGTAGCCCAAAATGACCCCATTGGATATTATTGTCCAGTAACATTAACACCAAAAATTTTACTTCAAGAATGTTGGCAACTAAAAGGGAGTAGGGATTCTGAATTACCTGAATGTGTTGGCAAAAAAATTGAAAAATGGAAGGGGACTACATAAATTGAAAGTCGTTGGTATACCAAGACACCTTGACCTGATCCAGAGAATACAGAACTGAGCCTACATGTATTCTGCGACGCTCATAAAGCAGCCTATGCAACTTGTATATTTTTAAGAGCAGAAAACTTTGATTCCATTAACTGCCAACTTGTGCAAGCCAGATCTCGGGTATCCCCATTGAAGTTAGTCACCATTCCTAGAGCTTCTTGCTGTACCATAGGAGCAAGACTAGCGCAAAGTGTAAAAACAGATTTAAGACAGACGAGTATTCCAACACATTTTTGGACAGATTTGTCGAATGCTCTATTTTGGATTAAAAGAAATGAAAATTGGACACCTTTTGTTTATAATAGAGAGCAAGAAATTAGATCCCTCAGCCATCCAAAGAAGTGGAAATAAGTACCAGGGAGGCTGAATCCTGCCGATTTGCCATCTAGAGGTTGTTCTGCTGAATTTCTCTTAAAATCCCGGTGGTGGGAAGGACCTTCTTGGTTAAGAAAATCTTCAGAATTTTGGCCTAACGAAGTTTTAGAACCTGATTTAAATGTAATAGAATCAGAAAGAAGAAAAACAATAGTTTCTGCAGCCAATGTATCATCGGAAAACATAGACTTTTACGAAAAATTTTCCTTGTATAAAAGGATAACGGTTACAGCATGGATACTCAGATTTAAAGAAAATGGCTAAAAAGCCTAAAGAAGCAACAGTAATGGCCAATTTAACAGTTGAAGAAATTGAAAAAGCTGAACTTACGATTATGAAGTTTGTTCAGAATCAAGATTTAAATTTTAAGAAAAACTTATCCTCTTTACGTACACTTGTTGATGAAATGGGAGTCATCAGAGTCCAATCTAGAATATCAATGAGAAAAGATTCAGAAAATTTTAGATATATGGTAGTTTTGCCAGCGAACCATAATGTAATCCACAGCATTATTGAAAATGAACATACAGAAATGAATCATGCAGGAATACAAATTCTTATGTCAGCAATTCGAGAGAAATTCTGAGTAATAAGATGCAGGAAGACCATTAGAAAGATTCTGCATAGATGTGTCCAGTGTCAGAGATTCTCTTCGAATGCTGCTGAAGTGCTAAGTTCACCCCTGCCTGAAGATAGAGTGAGAGAAGCTGGTGTTTTTGAAATTACTGGAACAGACCTTTTTGGACCACTATTCTTAAAAGATGGCAGCAAATGTTGGGTAGTTCTGTATACATGTGCTGTTTTTCGAGCTATTCACCTAGAATTGACGACTTCCTTAACAACAGAGAATTTCATACAAACTTTGAGAAGATTCATTTCACGTAGAGGACAACCTCATATCATCTACAGTGATAATGGAACAAATTTAGTTGTGACAAGAAAAGAACTGAATTCTGTAGATTGGGCACAGATTGAAGAATTTGCTTCTATAAAAAGAAATAAATGGAAACTTAACCCTCCAGCATCTCCGTTGTCGGGTGGATTTTGGAAGAGATTGATTCGCATTATCAAATCAATGTTGAAAAGTGTTTTAGGAAAAGCCCATTTGAACTATGAAGAATTATACACAACCATTAGCGACACAGAAAGTATGGTGAATTCACGACCACTTACTTATATATCTGAGGATACTGAAGATTTAACACCTCTCACACCTGAAATGTTTTTGAAAGATCTCCGTGAAACTGGAGTACCTGACTTGGATTTTATTGAAAGAAATAACCTGAGAAAAAGATTTGAATACCGACAGAAACTAAAAGACGATCTTCGCAAGAGATTTAGAACTGAGTATTTGTATTTGGGATCTCTTCGAGAATTTAACAACGTAAAGAAACCTCCTAACAACAATATTAAAATTCGAGATTTAGTTTAAGTGCAAAATGACAACTTAAAATGCATTCAGTGGCCATTGGCCAAAGTGGTGGAACTCTATCCTGGTAAAGATGGACAAGTTCATGTTGCCAAACTGAGAACCATGATTGGCGAAATTTTACGACCACTACAGAGGATTTATCATTTAGAACTTAGTGATACAATTATACCCATGAATCAAATTCAGACCTCTAGAGTTGGTAGAATTATCAAACCAGTGAAAAGACTTTAATATATAAACTTTTTAAACTGACTCGAAAACTAAGTTCGAAAGGACTAAAACATTTTTCTGAACTATTTTTATTTTTAAGAAAACTTGTGTATGATTTTATATTATATTGTTTATTATTATTATTTTGCTAAGAATATTAACAGTTTTCCTTTTTCTTTAATATTTTGTTGAGCATGTACAGAATCTTTCCATTTATTTTTCTGGTTTTATTAGAATAAAAATTACTTTTGAATGTTCAGTGTTGAAAGATGTAGATTCGACGGAAGAAAGGCATGATTTTCTGTGTCTTAAAATTTATTATTATGATTTGTTTTATTAAAGAAAGATAAAACTGAATATTTGAATATAGAGAAAATTACTGATTATGTGAATTAGAAATAATCTGAAGAATGTTAATTAATCGTCAAATTTTGTATATACTTTCATCGTAAATAGAACATCATCATTTTCTGATTAAAAGTTTGGAAAAGACAAAAGAACTTTTATTATTTATGTTCTAACTCATCATTTTTCAAGTCGGCTGAGAACAGAAGAAAGAGTGAGTACCTTTTCGATAATTAGTTGATAAATAATAATGAATATGATTTTAATTTAAAGATATTTATCGCTAGTTATAATTAATTAAAAAAGAACCCAATAATATAAAGATTATACTAAAGGACCTTTAGAACCCCCGTCTTGAAGAGGACATAAATATGTAACTTGTGCTGTTGACTTATCTACTAGATGGGCTGAAGCTATTCCCGTGACTAACATCAGTGCTAAAACAACTTGCAATAATCTTATAAAAATTTTTACACAGACCGTGTTCCCCAAAGTAATATGTACAGACCAAGGTACCAATTTTACTGTTAAATTAAATGAAACATTTTTGGAACTTCTTGGAGTTTCTCAGAGGTTTGCAATGCCAGGTCATCAAGAAAGTATGGGTGCAGTGGAACGCTGGAATCGAACATTCAAGAATATGTTAAAAAAATATATACAGGAACATGGATCTAATTGGGATTTGCATCTTCCATACCTACTCTTTGCTTACAGAGAATTTCCTCATAGTACGACAGATGTTTCTCTGTTTCAGTTAGTTTACGGGCATTTGCCTCCTGGACCATTGTAACTATTGAAAGATGTATGGACTGGTGAGAGGAAAATTCCCACTTCAGCTTCCACATCAGTTGAAAAATATATATCAGAACTAGTTGAGAAACTGAGAAAAGCACATAAAATTGCATCAGAATATGCTCAGGATTCTCAAGAAAGATATACTTTGCGGTATAATTTGAGAGCAAGAGATAAACTTTTAATGTTGGTGATAAATTACTAATACTAGTTCCTTCATTTTCGCATAAATTACTTAAAACTTGGATTGGCCCAGCTACTGTTGTTGAAATCACTAGACCACATTCAGCCTTAGTTGAATTAGAGAATGGCTCCAGAAGAGTACTGCATTTTAATAAACTCAGACCATATAATGCTCAAATTGACCATGTTGGCCTAATGTTTGATGAAGATAAAGAATTTGGTGATATTCATTATGCACCATTCAGAAATGGATGTTTAACCCCTAAAGAAATAGCAAATCATATTGATAGTTTAGATTTAAATTTTGAAAAGATAAATGGCTTTAAAAATGTGATATGCAAATATCATAATGTTTTCAGCACTAAACCCAGAATTGCTAAAGTAGAAGGACACAGTGTCCGCGTTACTAGAGATTGCTGTCCTAAAAGACTACGTCCATATAGAATACTGATAGTTATGCAAGAGGAAGTGGATTGACAGATTCAAGAAATGCTTGCAGTTGGACTAATAGAACATAGTAACGGCGAATGGGATCATCCTGTAGTTTGTGTTGCCAAAAAGGATGGAACTGTTAGGTTATGTGTTGATTTTTGTTTATTGAACAGCTATACCATCCCAGATGCATACCCCATGAAGATTACCAGTGATCTTATTTATTTGATTGGTAATTTGCAGTTTATTTCTGTTCTAGATCTCACAAAAGGGTACTGGCAAATACCTATGAAAGAAGACAGCAAACACTATACTGCTTTTACTACACACTCAGGGCATTATCAATGGAATGTCATGCCGTTTGGTATGAAGAACGCTGGTAGTATGTTTAAAAAATCTATAGACAAAGTTTTAGAGTGTCATAAAGATTATTGTCGTTCCTATATTGATGATGTCGCAGTATTTTCTACCACTTGGAGTGAACATATAACACACTTGAAAAAAGTTCTCAAAACATTCCAAGAAGATGGTCTTACAGTCAATTTAAAAAAATGCGATTTCGGAAAGAATGAAGTGAAATTTTTAGGCCATATTATTGGATCAGGAAGACATACACCCTATCCCGAAAAAACAGAAGCTATAAGGAAAATTTGCAGGCCTATCACCAAAAAAGAACTTCGTAGTGTAATTGGTTTGGCTAATTATTACCAGGAATACATTCCAAATTTTGCTTCAGTAATTCTTCCCATGACTGAATTAACAAAGAAAAGTATACCTAATGAAATTCTCTGGTCTGATGCACAAGAAACAGCTTTTCAAAATTTGAACACCATTTATGACTATGCCCTCTCTATATATGCGTAATATAGCAAAGCCATTCAAATTGTACACTGATGCTTCGAGCAAAGCTATCGGAGTATGTTGATATCAGTCGGACGATTCTGGTAAAGAACAACCGATTGTTTTCTTTAATAAAAAACTGTCTCTGTGCCAAGTCAGATGGTCAACGATCGAATGAGAGGCTTACAGTGTGCTGACTGCTCTACGAAAGTTTGATACTTGGCTATTTGGTGCAGAGTCGAAGTAATTTCCGATTACAATCCTCTGACTTTTCTGATTAAAACAATGCCACACGGTGCAAAGTTAGCATATTGGGCACTAGCTTTGCTAAGATATAATCCAAAAATTACATATAGAAACGGGAAGAATCATGGCAATGCCGATTCTTTATCTAGATTTCCTTGAGATATTTCTAACAGTATTTCAGTTATATCTAATTATTCAAATTTAATTTACCTTGTGATGTAATATATAATTCATGTTTTTATTATAAGGGTTGTTTGTAAGATATTTAACATTAGATCTGTTATTTGTGTGCATTGCTGTTGTTCTTTATTGCTAAATATACTATGTATTTGATTGTTTGGTTTTTTTCTTTGGGCATATGCAGAAGCTCTTCCTAAAGATTTTATGATATATAATTTTTTTTTTTTTTTTTTTTTTTTTTTTTTATAAACTCTTGATATAAACTTTTAGGATTTCCATATGTGAATATTTATTTTATAAACTTTTTCTAATAAGAATTTTTGTGGTACCTACATAAACATTTTCTTAGACACTCTTAGTATTATTTGTTGGTGTTCTATATGAAAAACTCATATCAGAAACTATTCGGCATTATGAATGTGAACATTTTATGCAGAAACTCTCTATATCATGAAACAGTTTTCTAAGTTTGGTAGCATCATAGTCACTCCTGTGATGTATGTGCTCAAAACGTAGGGACGAGTAAAGTTCCATGACGTCATGAAATGGTATTATAACCCACCTTCTTTTCAAAATACAATTCTTTTTTTAGCAACAATTTCAAAAATTACTTTCATTCTGTCACGTGTGGACATAAATTTACAGTAACTTTAATTAGAAATAATTTAACTTATATGGCAACAAAATTCTTAAAATACTGCATAAAATAAAAAAGATACACAACGATTTTGAACTGCAATAGCAGAAATCACTAAGTCAAGAAGAAAACAGTATTAGATTGCTTTGAAATCAACACTTTTTAACCACGTGGAATTCAACTGATGGTAGCCATCTTTGAAGCACTGTTGCCACTAAAAAAAAGCAAAATATTGAAAAAATATTCTTAAATACATGTGGTTATTTGGATTTTGAAAAGCAAACTGAGTAACTTGTACTATTTAAAAAAATATATATTTTTTTATTACATAAAATGTCTTGTTTTCCGTGGAATCACCCTAATGCTCTTAATGTTAAGAATACCAAAGAAATTAAACTAAATAGTTTTTTCAAGTCAATAAGTATAATAAAGACATTGTGAATCATTAATATATGAATCATCTTAAAAATATCATTATATATTTAAAAAATTCACACATAAATTTATATCTTTAAAGTTTTTATTAACACCTTTAAAAACACAAACAGCTTATTTATATTTACCATACATATATAAAAATTGTTATAGAAATGAGGTATAGAAAAGTTAATAAAAATGTTATATAAATGAGAGATTAAACAAACTACAAAATTGGAATAGAATAAACAACATACACATGCATATCATACCTTGTTCAGCACTGAGAAACTGACCAGATTATCTCCATATTTTTCTTTAATTTTATTATTAATTTTTTTATTGATTTATTTTATATAGATATCTGGAAAAAATTTACTATGTAAATTAATATTTTTAAAAACAAAAATATTTTTATATATATATATATATATATAAAGAGATTAAAACAAACTACCAAAACTAAATAAGATATACGTGCATATTGCATTTTGTTCAGCAATAAGAAAATAGTTTAAACATATTTCAAAAAGAAAGAAGCAAACAAAAGTTAGTCGGATCTGAATTATCACTACAATAGTCATGCCATTTTATAGTACTTATGTTATGGTCCATTTGCCACCAGTAATTTTAGTAGGAAAGGAAAGCTTAACTTTACTCAGTTCATTGATATTTATTTATGGATGGATTTGTAACAACAATGCAAATTTCAACATATGTGATTAGCTCATAAAGATCAAAAACACATTTGTTAAAAATAATTTTAAATTGCATAATATATATATATATATATATATATATATATATATAGGCATTTCAAAACAGATAAAAAGAAGAAATACAATTTTAATTAATTTAAAAGATTTAAAAATTTAAATGCACATTTTTTTGTAAAAATTTTTGTGGAGAGTGAGAGCTGCAATCATTTTGGCGGTGTCATTGCTTTAGACATTCATAAAAATTTTAATTAATTAAAGAATATTTTAACACTTTAATATCTGTAAGCATTAACATACCTGTATTATTATTATTTTTTTCTTTTCCCTGACAATATTTATAAGAAAAAAATATATTTATAATTTATATACCTTAAATTTTAACAAATGCTTCATTGGATTGATTTTATGAAATAAAGTTGTCACTAATACATTCTTCTGATTCATTAAAAAGTTTTAAAATGTATCCATCATTAATTTTTATTTATGTACTTTTTATTTTATTTATTATTATTTTACAACACATTAAAAAAAAAAAAAAATGTGCATTAAAAAAATATTGACTCAATATAATTCCCTTGATATTTCCCTCCTTTCCTATGCACACATTTGAAAAATGGAAAAGGAGAGAAAAAGAATTAACACTGGTGATTACAGAACAGTACTTTAGAACAATTTAAAATGTGAAACATTATCAATTGCTCAAAAATATACAAGAATCATTTACATTTTTAATATACAAGAGAACTATTTTATCTTTAAGGGGTAACTGGTAAGAGTCCCATAATAAGTGATGAGCGGCAAAAAGACCAATGCATGACTATTTTCAGATTAAAGCTAAGTACTTATTTTCAATTATTAATGGTATATTTATTATTAAATTTTATTTTTTATACATTAATAATAAAAGGTGATATGCAATAATACGACATATATAATATAAAAATATAACATTGGAAGAACTTAAATAAAAAAGTTCTTGGATAAAAATATTATTGTAATTCACAGAATATCAAACATGTTAGATATACATTGTAACATATGTAAATGTAAGTTAATTATAAAACGTACAACTTTAACTTTCCTACTACCATAGTATCAAATATGACTCCATTGCATATTTGATGTTTGCTATACTTAAAATACTCATACATAAAATTCAAGTTTATATTAAAAAAAAAAAAAAAAAAGGAACATTGTTCATTTAGTAATAACCTTTACAAAAACTAAAAGTAACATACATAATGTGTGTTTTATATATTCATTCAACCCACTGAATTCCAATACATCAAAGGTGACCCCAGTAACATTTCCAAGAATTCAAAGAAAACAGGCCACAAAATATGAAATTTATAATAGTAACAAATATATATTCATTTTGAATAATTTTCAATAAAATTAGTATTCTATCTAAATCTACTGTATTAAAATAATGATAAACAATTTTTTACACTACTAACTCTTTGTGCCAAAGATAAAAAACATGTATAATATATCTTATAAAATATACCAAATATTGAAAATACTACATTTAAAATTTTGTTCTACAAAAAGCAAATTTTTTAATCAATTTGAGTATATGTTAACAATACATTTGAAAACATTTTGTGTTTGTACGTCGAAAGACAAATAATAATTATGGCAAAACATCCACTCATCCAAGAGAAACTCATGAGAAAAAACAAGCTAAAAAGTAGGGGTGCTAGTGTCGGGTCCTTTTTTTTAATAAAACCTAATATATGAAATAAATGAAAAGTATGGCAGATACCATTTCTTGTGTAATATCATTTAATGAAGAAAGTAGTGACATTTTTTTGAAATGCTGAGGGTTTTTTTTCTTTAATAATTTAGATGTTTTTAAATCTGTCAGAAGTATGTATAATGTATGTTTTATTACTACAACTGAAGTAATAAATGTGTGGAAAAATTTCAAACATAAAACACTAATAGAAGTATAATGTGTAATTTATTAAATCTCCTAAATTCACACTTCAAATATTTAAATGTTTAATACTTATGTTCAAAGAAAGAAAAAACAAATTATAATTTGAATGTAATCCCCCCCCCCCCTAAATAATCATTTGTGTAAATGAAATCCCATATTGATATACAAGAAATGTTATTCATATATTATATTTGTATTTTTGGACATATAATCATCAGCAGAAGTGGAAATATATATATATATATAAAACACCTTTAATTTGGATTTGAAACCTCACTTCCTTTTTTTTCCCTGGTTTTGAGGAAAGTAGGTAGCACCATACCTTACAGGTAGCGCCACTGAAAAACATAATTCCATTTTACAAAAATTTTAAACAACTAATTGGAATGCTTCTTACATTTTTTTTCAATAACTATCAAAATAAACAAGTGGCTAATTGAATTTTTAAAAGAAATGTTTGCATTAATTGTAAACTGTTGTCCTTTTAGATATGCTAAGTAACTTTTATTTACATTTGAAAATAACTTCAATATATTGTTTTAATCAATTAATTTTACTAATTTTCTGTATATATATACATACTTATTTTTTATACAAATTTTGATTTGAATATTTGGTAATATATATACTTATACAAATTTTTAGCACTGTTCATTTATAATTTCTTTTAGCATTCAATCTTTTACACTGCCATTAATTTGTACGATTATAATAATTAAATTTACTTCTCACAATCTGTTTAAATAATCTAAAAATTTTTAATAATATAGCTTTGATTTTTCAGGATTTATATTATTTCTTTATTAAATTATTTTTAGTTATGATTTAAAATTACGAAATTACATAACCTATTCATTAGAAAAATTATTTCTTCAAAGAAAAAATGGCACAACCACACAAAAGAAAGATATTTTTTATGATGTTTTACTTTTAATATTTCAAATAAAATTGTTAATATTATTTAACTAGAAAAAGAATCTATAATTTTAATATATTTTTTTTTTAAACCAATATTCATATATTATATTTGAGTAACTTAAATGTATCCAAATTTTGAAATAAACATCTATAATTCGGAATCGACGAGGTCCCAATGATTCTGGATTAAAGGTGTTACATTGTATTTGTATATTATACAAAGTTCCAAAACACAAATTTCATGTAATTAATTTTTTTAATCTTAAATACTCTTAAAATGCATAAATATGCAACTTTTCTCATTTAGAATGATTAACCTAAATGTCTATAGTTATTTAACACAAATGTAAAAAAAAATATATATATATATATAATATAATTACATTAGGATCACATTTGATCACATTGGTACTCAGCGTAACAAAAGAATTTTGGTTGCAGGAAGGTTAAATATGAATTAAAAATAAATCTATGCTCAATTACGTAATATTATAGATATATATAATAAGAAAAACATAATGGAAATATAAGAAAAATATAATGAGCACTTAATAAAACATTATATGTAAATCTATAAAAAAAGTAAAAATTTGCATTGAAAAAACTGCAGAACTAAATTAAAGCTATAAATTTATTTTAGACTCATTTTTAATGAATTTTTTCTTTTCACTACAATCTAATAAAAGTATCATGTAATAATGTAGCATATATAAAAACTGTTTCATTAATTTCTCAGTGTAAAAATTTCTGAAACAGACAAAATCTTAAGGTTTAAGAATGTAATACTTAATATATATATAATAACAATATAAAATATATCACTTTTCAGAGTTCTTCAATAAAAATATCACTGCAGTTTAAAAAAACATTACACATATAAAGATTATAACATAGTATATAAATGTAAATCGATTACAAAACAACTTTATTTAACCACAGTAAAAAATAAAGCTATAAACTAATACTGTTAATGTGTATACAAATACATATATAAGTAAAAACTAGTTGCATTGAAAAAAAAAGCGCAGAGGTTGAAGAACCGTCTTGATTACAGAAACATTCCATGCTCTTTTTAAAAGTTCTGTTCTAGTTCTGACAGACAAGCCTGTATCTGTATAGCTATCGGGAAATCCTAAAATTCTGTTAATAAAAAAAAAAAAAAAAAAAGAGTATATAATTCTATAGAATTAAGAATATATTGTTATTCAAATAATGCAGTGTAATAATGTCACTCGAGACTCATTATATAACTATAAATCATTAAACTTCATTTTTTAAACACAACAATAATCAGCATGATAAAAAAATATCATAAACAACAATATAATAAATCATAAAGTGAGTAAAACTGGGTAATTTAAAAACGGGGGTGTTTATTATATTTTTCTATAAATGTCTTAAACAAAAATAAAAAACAACAGAGAGTTGGACAGAATTGAGATGGGATATTGGAACAACAACTGTATTGTACCTGTAATTCAGTCAAAATAGGAAAAGTACACACACACAAAAAAAAAAATAATAATTGTGCAGTTTTGAAATTGGACACCGTCATAGTTGAGTGTCCTTTGGGGGCATGCATTGAGGGCATTTAAAGGCAGCCATTTTTCAGTGTTACTAAATATCTTAAAAGCTATTACAATTATTTTATAAATGAATTTTTTCTTTAAATCTATGTGAAATTTCCTACAAAAACATTCATTATGTTTTATTTGTATGAGCAGTAGTTTAGAAAATATAGGAGGATTAAAAATATCACTTTTTCTTAAAAAAAGCTTTTTTGAAATAGTAAAATCAACTAAAATGTGTAATTAAAAAGGTTCTGGTCAAATATTTTCTACTTGTGTAATAATTATATACTGTGACAAATTTAAATAGTAGTCATTATTTTTTATGTAATTCCAACTAAAGAGGCTTAATCGGGTTATAAAATATTGATTTTCTGCATTTCTAGCTTGTTTTTGCATTAAATTGCTCATTTTCCTTTAAAAGCTTCACCAAGGCAAATAATGGCCTTGACAATGAATCTGGCAACTTTATTGCTCCTTAGCAACTTTGGTGATAAAATCCTTAATATCGATATTATTGAACATCAAGCTCTATACAGATTATTCTTCTAGATACTGAAAAATTCTGGATTTATAGGAGGCTATATAAAGGGATCTCATTTCGACCATTCAGTTTTGTCTCACACTAAGTTGCTTGATGTGTAAGAGCTCAATGACTGGATCTTTGCTATTGATTAAGTACAGCTTATATGCTGTGTGTTATGCTTATGTTACAGTTTATGCTATGATTTTTGTATTGTCAGGTATTACTTAAGCTGTATTTTCTGGTGAAAATGAAGTTGATACTTAGTTAACAGATCTGTAATCGTCTGTAAATAAATTTTTAAGCCTCTGCAAGACCTAACATTCATTAACGGACAATTCACAAACCCCGAATATGCAACAGTAAGAAAGGGTTACATAAGGGTAATACAGCAAGTTTTTTATGCTACAAACATAGAAAATTCAAATATAGGAAATTTAAACTATCAAAACAAAAGAGAACATATGCCGTACATCTGCTTCACAGAAACACTGACTTGCCCTCTCATCACAATATCATTAGGACAAAGAAAACATCAAAATTGATGACCACAAACTGAAATAACACCTATATAACGGGATGACTTAATAAGAAGTCTTGCTGTCCTTCTAAGGAGAAAAACAATGTCAACTGCTTCAGAAGATAATAACATGTTTTATTCTCTTTAAAAAGAAAAAAAAAAAAAAGACTAACATCATTTGCTACAATTGCCAAGGTTTTATAAAACGAGATGAAATCAAAGACATTATTTCTGATCATCAACATATTTGCTTTGCATTTCAAAAAACATATTTAGAACAACACGATAATGTTAAAATTTGTGGCTATAGCTGCTTTAGAAAATATTTTACCCAATTGGACAGAGCTACAAGTGGTGTAGCCCTTTTAATTTCCAGTAATGTCCCTCACACTAATATTACTTTAAATACTGATTTCCAAGCTATTGCAATTCAGGTACATATTCACATGCCTTTCACTATCAGCACTATTTATTTACTACCAAACAGTGGCGGATCCAGAACTTGACTTTAAGGGGGGGGGGGGTGTTAAGATTTTTCAAAGTGTTATTCTAGACCAATAAAAAATTTACAATTGCAATATTCAATTGTGAAGTCAGTGTTTTTTTTTTTTTTTTTTTTTTTTTTTTTTTTGGGGGGGGGGGGGGGGCTTAAATCTGCCACTGCTACCAAATATAACTATAAGCCCCTTGTGACCTCAATAGCCTTATAATGCAATTGCTAACACATTTCTTAATTCTTGATGATTTAAATGAACACCATCCTTTTTCGGGTAGTTCCAACATCAATTCTCATGGACAAATTATTGATGACTTTGTCGCAGAAAACAATTCATGTGTTTTAAGCAGTGGTGACGATATACATTTCCATGAACCTTCCAAAACTCTGTATGTAATAGACCTTGCCATCTGCTTTCCTGCTCTTTATCCACATTTTAATGTCTTTGTCAGTAGTGACTTACACAGCAGTGACCACTTTCCACTGTTCATAACTTTTTGTGATTTTAATCAAACTCTTCATAATCCTCATTTTATTTATGACAAAGCTGCTTTTTCTTTAAAAGCACCTATTACACTTCAGATGAACGATGTAGTAATTGAGGTTAGCAATATCATAATTAATTCTGCAAATGTCTCTATTTCTAAATCTTTTGGACATCCCATAAAACACTCAAAAGCATGGTGAAATTAAGACTGTAAATAAGCTAAGAGCATCAACAGAAATCATAGAGGACTATTCTACAGCTATCAGACCATATCTAATCACATTGCATTTAAGCAAGAATGACAAATGCATATAAAATCCAGAGAAATTTTCAAAGAGAATCTTGGATCAGTTAGGTATTCAGCATCGCTTCAAATATTAGCAGTAAGCAAATATGGCAGTGTGTCAGGAAAATAATGGGGATCAAAACAAATCACAGTATGTATTTTCTAAAACTTAATGGTCAGACTCTACCAAAAATAATGCAGAGACCATTGGCAGTACTTTGTTTAGCACCTCCAATTCAAATTCCTAATCTGAACCATTTCTGTCATAAAAACATAAAGTTGAACATTCTGTTATCAACTTTAACTCTTCTGAAAATTTTAATAGGCCTTTTACTGAAAACAAATTAACCAGCAGTCTAGACAGTACTGATACCTCTGCTCTGGGACCTAATGGCATTACTTATCCTATGATTAAACATTTCTAAACACATTCTTTTAAAAACTTGCTTTAAAGTTTATAATAGAATCTGATCTGAACATATCTTCAATATTGCTTGGCATGATGCCGCCTGCCCAGCTTTTCAAGTTACCATCCAACAGACTTTTTCTACACAAGCAATTTAATTCTGGATATAAAGTGCTGCCTCCTTGTGAACCCAGAGCAGCTCCAACCGATGAACTCCAGAATTCTTGAAGCATTTAACTCTAGAACTTTAGCATTTTGACTGTTTTTCAAATGAATGTAACTATATTTTTCACCTGTTATTATAGTATATATATATATATATATACATATACTTGAATGTATAACTGCACATTTTGTGAAACCACGCTATTTAGATTTCCTGATGATGCTATATTAATCAGGGTGAAAAGCTTAGAAATATATCTATGTCTCTTCTTTAATTAAATATACTTTTAGATTGGGGTTTTACTCACATTTTTATTTTGATTCAATCAATGCCCAATGATATTAGAGTTTTCGCTGATTGCAAATAAATATTAATAAAACCTTCTATAATCTCCCCACCCCCTCTTTTTTTGAGAAAAACTGAAATTCTACTCATTTTATCTCACATAATTTTTTGAATTTACACGATATTTAATTGAGGTATAAGTTGCTCAATACTTTTTACTCCGTGAAGGATGAAAATTGTGATAGCATGTCTCCTGACCATCTTTAGGGGGGGGGGGGTCCCCAAACTGTCACTGATTTCTCTTTGTAAGTACTAGTGTGACATTAATCCCAACTAGTCAACCTCAATGCTTTTGGCTATTATATTATACAAATGAAAATTATTACAAGCTTGCGCATGTATAGTTAGAAATTATTTAATATAATTGCTCATATTTTGTAAGATATTTAACATTTTTGCATTCTGATTGCAGTATGCCTAATTTTCTAAAAAAGGCTTTTCACTGGATCTAACACCCTACATGTTATAATTCAAAAAGTTTTTTTTTTTTTTTTTAAGTTATACCTCCATAAATACAGTCGAACCTTGTTAACGTGAATTACTTTTAACATGAACTGATTCTACAATTCCCGTCAATATGAAAATTAGTTTAGTTATTTGAAGATTAATTACTGATAACATGAACAAATTTTTTAGCCCCCCCTTGAGATTCATGTTAACAAGTAATAACAGGAGACTTGGCGTTGGAATATTAAAACCCGAATAAACTACTATGTCAGAAATGCCAAAGAAAAATATTTGAGATGCATACAGCTGTTTCGGTAGCCTTAAGCGTACCGTCTTCAGTGCATTCTGAACATTTTGCACTGAAGACAGTATGCTTAAGGCTACTGAAACAGCTGCATGCATCTCAAATATTTTTCTTTGGTGTTTCTGACGTAGTAGTTTACTCAGGTTTCATGTTAATGAGGTTCGACTGTATATGTGGTAGCCTCATAAAAATTTATACAGATAATGACAAAAATCCTCATAATCACATGCTACAACCAAAACAAATTTCAAGCATTACTTTTTGCAAGATGATCTAAAACAATTCCATTTTCATTTAATTTGGTCCTTGTTTCCTCTTCAGGACACAATGTTTGCCGAAATATATGATGTATAACATATTCTTTACATTACCACAGTTTCAAGATGATTTCTAAAGAATTTTTCTAGATATTTGACAAAACGTCTAAATACTTAACAGTAGATAGTGCATACTGATTCAATACTGTGTGTCAATTCAACACGACGGTGCACGAAATATGCACAGATAGCAATGAGTTGCTGTTTTTCTTGTACATGTCTTTTTTACACAAATTTATGTGAATTACACTGCAGTTTAACATAAGTTTTAACATTTGATTCTGGGATCAATTTTTTTACCAAATTTTTTTTTAAATGTTGAGTTTTCATTGAAAGCACAGTCACCAGCTAAAATATATTGGCACCAGTGATGACGATATTTCATGAGCCCTGGGGTTTTTTCTTATTTGAAGTTTTTTTTTTTTTTTTTTTTTTTATTAACAGTTGGTGCAGAATGTTCTAATTTTTACTTTATGCCTTTAATATCATGCAGATCTAACACCACAATTTAATATCTAACACCAGAATGTCCTTGTAAAATTAACACACATATAACAGACATATTATAATATTTAAAAATTAAAATGGCATATTATTAATTTAGAAATTAGAATTTAATTTAATAAAAGAAACATATACAAAAATATAACCTTTCAATTTCTACAATCATTAATTCATTAGAAAAAGCCTTCTTAGTGTCCTCCTCTATCACTACTGGTAGCATTTTACCTCTGTGCCTCACGTGAGTAGATGTTATGTTCTCGGAACTAATTGATTGAAGCTACAAAATCAAATACAAAAAAATTAAAATCAACTAATATCTACAATAATAAATAACCTTATAAAATTAATTTTTTTAATATAATATTCTGCATATTTTACATAGCATTTTATTTATTTAATTATTATTATTTGTGTGTGTGTGTGTACATTTATATACTTATTTTGAATTTTTAAAAACTGTTTTTTTAATTTTTTCCAATTTTTGATATGGACTTCAATCAATTTGCCAAATGACTGAAATTTCAATTTTATTTATATTTACTTTTATTCTTAGTTTAGATATAGTTTTAAAAAGGACAGAAATCATTTGTAATGCTTTGAAACAAAAGCTAATTTTCATAAATAATACTGTACTTACAGGGTGCATTAGATATTTGAGAACAAAGTAACATCTGCAGAAACAAGGAGCAAACATTATAGCTATATCATTTAATGAACATTGAACGTTATATACATAAGAAATTGGACCTAATGTATGACATCGTTCAATATACCCACCATCAGCTGCAATAACAACCTCTACACGTTGCTGTAACTACCTGCAGGCAGAAATAGGGCGGGACCCTAAGAAAATTTGTCCTGGTATCCACAACAGCTGCCTTGAGAGCTCCAACAATGTTGTGTGGAGGCTTATTGGAGACCCTTTCATCGATGCCTGAGACATAATAGTCCAAAGGATTAACATCAGGCCACAAGTTTGCAGCTATGTGAATGTTGTTTGAAATCTATTCTTAGTTTGAATGAGCCATATGGACTAACGTACAGTTCTGCTGATAAACATATGGCCTGCTACATGCTACAGCAGTAATCCAAGGCTTCACAACTGTGTTCAACACATTGGTATAAGCAATTGCATTGACTTTCTTGACAAAGGAAATGTGGAAGCATCACATTACCATCACTGCTCATGACTCCAAAGACCATAATGCAGGCAGGGAATTTAGTGTACATGACAGTGGACTTCCTCTGGTGTTTTATGCAACAAACGATCACTTCTCCGGTTGACCTTCTGGTCCTGGACAAAGTCTTTCTCATCTGAAAGGAACCAGAGCATTCCTGACTTTTCTGAATGTTTCACCTTGTTTAAGAGGCACTACACCATGGGCGTACCTGGCAGGGGGGATGTGTCCCCCCCAAAAATTTCATTTGCGTGGGAGGTCCCCTCCAAAAATATTTCTATTCCACTATGTGTTTTTTAGGGGTTTAAAAGGCATCGCAAATTTAAAGTACCTTTCTTTTAATGAAAACACAAAAAAAAAAAAAACATTTTGCCTGGTACAAGGAAAATCTATTACACAGTTATCGGGAATTATCATCATTCTTGGTTGGAGATAATGGTTATAATTCTTTATGCTTTTCCTAGATATCTGCAAGTGGTGAAGAAGAGAAGAACATGTGTAGTCTTCCAAAGCCAGGGGATTTTAGCCCGAGGGTCTTCTTTATCCTTTTCTTTCCCTATAATGAATGTTTGTTACTATCTTGGATAGCTTAGAAAGCAATCAACACAAGCAGCTTGCTTTGTATTGAATGACAAACTATTGATAGAAAAACGAAAATCTGGGAGGTCATTTTCTCCTAATGATTACAAATAGGTTTTGAAATTGTGGGGATATTTTAAAGTAACCTCTTTAGGCATGTCTAAGTTATTAACGAATTTGAGTCACCGCAACTTCAACAGAAATATTGAAATAAATTGACTTAAATAGATATATGTTTGGTTTGGTTTGTTTTTGACATGCTATGATCATTTTTTTCCACATTAATGTTAATTAGACAAGTACTTACTATATAGATTTTGTATGTTACTCTTGATTATCAGAAAAAAGGGAAACGCTTTAATTTTCGGAAATCTAACTTTGTGTGTTATCTGTTTAGTTTAAAAAACTTGTTTTTCTCCAACGCCAAAATTGTTGCATATGGTGTACCCCCCCCCCTTACGTCCTACATGAATATTATTTTAAAGAAAGGGAGAGATGAAAAAGTAGGGGATCTGATTAGGCCAATGATCATCATAGGTGACAGTTTCGTGTAGTATTTTTGTTCTGAAGAGAAGGAATTCCTGAATTTCATGAATATGTATATTTTCTTAATACACGTAATATTAAACTGAAGGGTTTATTGAAATGGATATGTCTGTCATAAAATCTACACAGAAAATTTTTTAAACGCATTGTGAGCTTGATAGTGTTTTGAAAAATGATGAACAAAGGAAAAAAAAAACAGAAAGAAAGAAAAGAAGAAGAAAAATAAATTGAAAATGTTGAATCGATCACAACCAGTGAGAATTTAAGAAATGCTAATCAAGATCCAGGGCAAAAATGTAAAGTATTCCTTTATTTATTTATTTATTTTGTGAACCAATTATAAGTTCAGCCATCACAAAAAAAAACAAAAACAAATAAATAAATAAAAATAAAAAATAAATAAGAGAAAAAAAATTACGAGCCTGCTGATCCTAAAGTCACATCAAATATTTAAATAATCAGAATTTCTTTATTTTTTCCTTTACCTAAAAATTTTTTTAGGCATTTAAAGAGGTAAAATTAATTTTGAAATTGTAAATTTTTTTATCTCAAAATTGTAAATCTTTCACCTTCTCCCAATCATTTTTTGTGTTTGATGTGAATGGTTGGTTGGTTGGTTGGTTGGATTTTATGGCGCAAGGTCCATGATAGGACAAGCTGCGCCAAACAAGAAATGTAAAAAAAAAATAAAAATAAAAATATCTGGATGGGTTTACCCATCCAGATTTTCAATAACTCTACAGTACAAAACAAGAATGAAAACGTTAAAATAATAAAGGGTAAACTGACATAAAAATTAAATAAAAAAATTAAAATAGAGTTTCTGGATGCGTATCCCCATCCAGATTGTCTTTTAACACACAAAACATTAAAAACATGAAAAGGTAAAAGGTTTAAATATAAAAATAATAAAAGTCAAGGTAAACAGTGTATAAAATTACAAGTATATACAGACAAGTAAAACAGTGTATAAAACAAGGTAGTGTATAAAATTACAAGTATATACAGACAACAAGTAAAACAGTGTATGAAGTAAGAACAATGTAAAATGTTATGAGCAATGTACAGAACAAGAATGAAAAGGTTAAAATAATAAACGATAAAATGACATAAGAATTAAATATCATTGTAAAATCCCGCTTCTCTTAAAAAATTAAAAAGTTGAATGTGAGGATTTATACCTAAAAGGCTCGTCAGATTTGGTGAGGATGTTTAAAAAAAATATCTATATAAATGGCGTAGGCATGGACAGTCAGTCAAGATATGGCGAATCGTAAGAGAACAAAATGACAAGTGGAAAAAGGTTAGTTTCTTGTCAAATATAACACCCAAGAAGTGGGCTGTGTCGGTTACTTTAATCAGGTTATTGTTAATATAAATCTTTGGATCTGGATGAAGACCACATGTACGACAGAAATGCACACACTGTGTTTTGTCAGATGAAAATAAAAAGCCATTTACATTTGTCCATTTTAAGATGTGGTTAACAGCAAGTTGCAATTGTTGTTCAATAAAATGCATGTCCTTTCTCTGGCATGAAATATGCAGGTCGTCAACGTAGAGGCTGCCGTGAACATTAGGTGGCAACTGCTTTAAAATATTATTTATCTTCAAAAAGAACAGAGTGACACTCAGGACACTGCCCTGAGGAACACCCTCCACTAGAGTCCTGCGCGGGTCGGGTTTTACCCGACCCGAACCCGACAGATGAATTTTAAATAAACCCGACAAAAAAAATTTCATCAACCCGAAACCCGACCCTAACCCGACAAAAAAATTTTCATCAACCCGAACCCGCAACAGAGAATTTTTTGCGACCCGAACCCGACCTGAAACCCAAAAAATAAATCAACATTACTTATTCATCTAAAAATCATGCAAATCAAGGTAAAATGATACAACATGATATAAAATAAAGTAAATTTTCATTGTCACAGTTGGTAAATTATAAAAAAAACTAGTATGTTGTGGCCACCACAAGACATTCTTCTATATTTTTCTGTCAAATTCACTAAGTGCGAATAATTTATTAAAACTATTATTAAAATCTAACACTAAATATCCAAAGAGTGGTTATAGTTTTATCGTCTATAAATAACATCTTAAACAATGCGTTTTTATAATGGTTATCTCACATATCATGGTTCGTACAGTTATATGACATAGAAGTTGAGATATAGCCATCCTGTTATCGATGATTTTTTGCAGTATAACAACGCCATCTATTGGCCGACAAGCATTCAAACTGAATCAGCATAATGTCTCATAATCTCGCCTTCTCACATATTAAATTTTGTTTGATGATACACAATAGAACATGAGATATAGCTTTCCGTGTAATTGTGGATATCGCTGTGTAGCAGTGCCACCTGTTGAGCGGTTTACACCAAAAGTTGACAGGCGCTAATATATATTAAATGGCACCTACATACAAATTTATATGAAATTCTGTGCAGTAGTTCTTGAGATATAACCTTTCCTTAAATTGCGGGAATCGCTGTGTAGCAGCGTCACCTGTAGGCTGATAGGCATTCAAATTGAATCAGCATAATATCTCATATTGGTCTTTTCACATATCAAGTTTTGTTGGATTATACTCAACAAAACCTGAGATAGCTTCCCCTGAAATTGCAGAAATCGCTGTATAGCAGTGCCACCCGTCGAGCGGTTGACACCAAATGTTGATAGAATTCATACTTTCTTTTACTAAATATAGAAGAAAGTAAAAAAAAAAAAAAAAAAAAACTTGTAAACTGCGAAATATTTTCAATTTCAAGAATGTAAATGCGAGGTTATGCTGTATTTGTATTTCTTTAATTTATATATTAACAATAGTCGAGAAAGATTTATAATACATTTCTAATTTTCATACAATTTCTACAAAAGATACATATTAGTTTCGTTGCAGAAAAGAAAACAGATCCAGATACAAATACGGATCTATTTATCTGGCGGATATCCGCGGATACGTACGTATAGGGAGGTCCGGTACTGCGTTCGAAGCTGGTAGATGGGAGGTGTCGGGTTCCAGGTCGCGCTCATCGACCTAACCGTTCAGAGTTTTCCTTGGTTTCCTCTGAAACACACGTAAATATGGGCTAGGACCCCTTAGAAAGACTCAAACGGAGGGCATTTCCCCTATAGGCCTAGGACACATCTGGAGTCAATCGGCCTTAAATCTTCTAACCAAACAACCAACCGATACATGTCTAGTATGTGCAGAATGTTTAAATTAGTTACATAGTTGTAAACATGCCTATAAATTTATGTTTATAATTGTAAAAATTATTTTGAAAGGTGTTCCTCAAGTCAACCCGACTTGTTGAAAACCAAACCCGACCCGAACCCAAACCCGACCCCCGCAAGAAAAAAAATTCAGTCAACCCGACCCGCAAGAAAAAAGATCAGTCAACCCGACCCGAACCCGGCCCGCGGGTCGGGTAGGGTTTGGGTAAAATCGGGTTACCCGACCCGATGCAGGACTCTACCCTCCACCTAAAAATAAAAGTCAGAGTAAACTGAACCAATTCTAACCTGGAAGCATCTGGTTTTCAGAAAATTTGCGATGAAGATAGGAAGGTTACCCCTTAAGTCTAAATTAAAAAAGTCCCTTAAAATACCATAGCGCCATGTCTTGTCATATGCTTTTTCTATATCAAAAAAGATTGACACCAAGTGGTTTCGTAAAATATTAGCATTCCGGATGTTTGTCTCAAGAATAAGGATATTGTCAATGGTAGAACGTCCGCGTCTAAAACCACTTTGCCAAGGAGAAATTAAATTGTTACTTTCTAGTACAAAAACAAGCCTGGTATTAACCATTTTTTCGAGCAATTTACATAGACAACTAGTGAAGGTGATGGGCCTATAATTTTTTGGGTCACTAGTATCTTTGCCAGGTTTTGGAAAGGGGATAACAATAGCATCATGCCAAGCAATGGGAAAGACATTTTCACACCAGATTCTATTAAAAAGCCGAAGCAGATTTTTGAGGCATGCTTTTGATAAATGTTTAATCATAAGGTAAGTAATACCATCAGATCCAGGAGCAGAATTATGAGTGTGTTTCAGGCTATTGTTTATTTCATTATCTGTAAATGGACTATTGTATTCATGTAAAGAGCGAGATATGAAGTTAATTGCCGAACATTCAGAGCGGTGTTTATATGATAAGAAGGGCTCAGAGTATGAATTTGAACTAGATATGCTGGATAAAGATTTACCGATAGTGTTTGCAATATTTTGGGTGGAAGTGATTGTTTGACCATTATCATTAAGGAAAGAGATACTGTGGTTAGAATAAATGCTCATAGCCTACTTGACACGATGCCACAATTGTTTGCTACTGGTATTTGAGGTAATGCTGGATACATAATTAATCCACGATTCCTTTTGGCATTTTCTTCTAATCCTCCGTGCACTGGCTCTTGCTTGTTTATAGGCTACATAATTTGCAGTTGTGGGATATCTCCGAAAAATCCCCCATGCTTTCTGTTGGCGCTTCTTTGCAATTTTGCAGTCCTCATTCCACCAAGGTCGGGAATGTTTAACAGGACCTCCAGATGATTTTGGAATTGAAATATTGGCTGCATTAATAATAGAATCACTGACCTGTGAAACTGCATTGTTTATATCTCCCTCAATCATGTCAGAAGTAATGGAGGCATTACAAGAGAAGGTAGTCCAATTTGCCTTTTCATAAATATAACGAGGTTTATTTTGGTTAACTTGATTAAAATCATAGAGAGATAGAAATAAAGGAAAATGATCACTGTTATGCAGATCGTCAGAAACAAAAAAATTAAAATATGGGTAAAGAATTGAAGAAAAGATTGCAAGGTCTATTGCATGAAAAGTCCTGGATGGTTCGTGGAAATAAGTATTGTCCCCATTGTTTAAAAGACATAAGGAATTGTCATTGATGAAGTCTTCAATGACTTGTCCACGGGAATTAACATTGGGCATGGGTGAAAGTGAAAAATTTTTGCTGGACTGAAGTATATATACTTTTTTTGTAATATTGGGTAAAATATAATAAAGTCATACATAATGTATGTAGATATTCAAAACATACATTTCCACGGGTTACATTAGGAAAATTATTTATTAATATAATTGAATTAACATTAATAGGGATTGATTCATAAAAAAATTGGGACCTTTAATTGCCCCTAACAAAGATTAATTCTATAAAATTGGCCTATCTGTATTATAACACATAAAAAAAGACATTGGGGCTCCCCCATATTGGGTTATGTCCATTGAAGTCACCGAGAATTAAGAATGGGGTAGGGAGTTGCAAAATTAAATTATTCAGATCTTGTTTTCGTACAGACATATCAGGTGTTAAATAGACAGTACAGATGGTTATTAGCATATTGATGTGGATTTGGGCAGCTATGGCTTGAATATTTGTGTTTAAAGGTATATTTGTGTGAGGAACATTATTGGAGATTAATAGAGCCACACCACCTGTAGCTCTGTCAGATTGAATGTAATCTTTCCTTAGACAGTTGTAGCCACGGATTTTAGCATTATGATTTTGCTTTAGATACGTTTCTTGGAAAGCAAAACAAGTTGGTCGATTATTAAAGACAATGTCTTTTATTTCATCCCATTTATTGTTAAAACCTCTGCAATTCCAGCAAATGAAATTAGTCATTATGATTTGGTTTTTAGATTAACATATCTACGTCGTCATCTTCTGATGCAGTAGTAATACCTTCTCCATCAGAAGGATGAAGGCAAATTAAGTCTGCTTGTTTAGCTACATTATTCTCTTTTGATTTTATAGACTCTGTTAGCCTAGGTATTTTTTTCCTTTTAATCAAGTTGTTTTGAGAATTTCCATGCTTCAGAGGTTCAGAGCTGCGATTTTTATGAGATATGGGCTTTTTCAGAATTTGTGAGTTTTTCCTAGGATATGTTGGCTTAGAAGAATTAGGTGTTTGGTGTGACAAATTAGGTGTTTCAGTAGGCTTTTCTTGAACTTTTTGCAAATTATTTTTGGCTTCTTCAGGAGGGATGCTCTTAGTAATACTATCTGTTTGTGTGGAGATTGTTTTGTAGTTTTTGGGTATTTTAATAGAAGCAACAGCAGCAGCAAAGGATTTTCCAATTGTGGGTGTTCTGGTTTCAACAATTTTCCTGGCTTCAAAATATGATATATTTTCTTTGGTACGCACAGTTTGAATCTCTTTTTCGAATTTCCAGTTTTCACATATTTTAGCATAAGATGGGTGGTCTTTTTTGCAGTTTACACAACATATGGGAGCTTCACAGTTTTCATTATCATGGAGCGGGCACACGTGAGATTACCACGACAAGAATTTTTTGAGTGACGAAAACGTTGACATTTGAAGCAGCGCAGAGGATTTGGGATGTATGGTCTTAAAGGACATTCCAGGTATCCAGCTTTTATAGAGCATGGGAGTTTCGGAGAATCAAAAGTAAGTATTACGTGCTTAGTTGGGATTTGTTTATTTTCACGGAAAATTGAAATATGCCTAACTGCTATAACTTTCTGATCTTTTAAGTTCTCAAGTATTTCTTCTTCTGGTATGTATTGAAGGTCAGGCTCTGAAATAACTCCAGAACTGGTATTTAATGTTCGGTGAGTAGTAACAGTAACGGGAATATTAGCGAAATGTGTGCATTTTTTGAGGTTAGTTGCTTGATTGCTATTTTCTACTTTGATTAAAAGTTCTCCTGATTTGATTTTCTTAATTGATTTTGGTTCACCCACAACTGATTGAATAGCTTTATGAATTAGAAATGGTGACGTTTTAAAAAAGTCACCTTCATTACGCTTGATTACAAAAAATCTTGCCTCCTTGAACGTGAAAATTACTTTTTCAGGTAAGGTGGAAGAGAATTCTTCTGTTCTATCTGCCCATGTAGTATTACTAGAGTTAGCATTGAGGGATAGGCCCGAGCCAAGCGCATTATTCGTATTTCCTTTATTTGTCGCCATATTGAGATAAGAAAAAAGGGTTGAGGGTTTCCTTAGTCCCACAAGTCAGCCCGTTTCTTGAACAGACGGAAAAGCAAAGGGTTTTCAGAATCGCTCCCTGGGACACCCATAACCACTCACCAGCTACCAGACCGTCGACCCAGATCGGGAATCACATGTGGTAGTCGTGTTAGTCCGGTGTTTCTCGTTCGAGTAGTCACCATTGTCTCACCTTCACCAAGGGCACCAGTCTCCCAGTGTGATCCCAAGGCTAGACTACCATGAGACCCTCACCAAATCACCAACCCAATAACCAGCGCCACATCTAAACTGGTCTCAGCTTGGTTAATGTTTTAGAAGTTAAGAATTTTTAGTATAACTAACAAGAACAAGGCCAGAAAATAAAGGTGAGTGAAAATAAACAAGGTAAGTAGAAACCAAAAAGGTGAGTAAAACAAGGTAAGTAGTTTCTTTTTTTTTTTGCAAGTTTTTCAAAATTTTAATTTTTTTTTTCCATTTTTTTTTTTTTTTACAAGAACAATAAGCAAGAACAAGTACCAAAACCTTATTGGCAGTAAAAACCAAAAAAACTAACAAAGACGAAAAAGCAAAAAATAAAATAAATAAAATAAACCAAAAATGAAAGAAATAAAAGAGAAGAAGGTAGAAGGTAAAAAAAAAAAAAGAAGAAGAAGAAAAAGAGAATAAAAAGATCTCTTGGGCCCGGGGTGCGTGACTCCCCCTGAATACCTGAAGAAGGTACCCCCCCCTGGGGGTGTTCGATGTGAAATAACGCTAGAATTTTAAATGTTCTGAATTGTTATTACTATTATTATTTTCTGTATCTGAAATATCTTGAAATATTAAATTTTTGTAATTTCCGTATTCTCTTCTTACATTTTTGGATTTGAAAGTTGGAATACTGCCGTAATTCAGAAAATTCATGAATTTTCTGATTGAGAAAGCGGAATTTAAAATTGTGTATTATTTAATGAGTAATGATAAGGATTTTTCAGGTCTGGATGATAGAAAATAACAATCAAATTGTAAAATTTTTGTCCTAATTTCTGAATTTATGAAAACAAAAATTAGTCACTTAATTTAAAGGTATTTTTATTGAAACTTAATTTGCTATTAATGCCGAACTGCAGAAAATTAAGGTACAGTATAGGATCCGTTATCCAGAAAGCTTGGGGCCTGGGATATTCTGGATAAGGGGTTTTTCCATAATTCAGAACACTTTATTATTTGTACAAAAATGGTACAAAATAATTTCATAAATAACAGTGGTACACATGAATAATATATATAAACACTTTACCCCCATATATTTGTTAATTTAATAAATTATTTCCACAAAATAAAAAACATTTTTAATTAGAATTTTAAACTATAAATAATAATAGTAATAATAAATGAAAAATAAACATATATAAAATTTAATTTTGGACCTGAGAGTAAAATCCTTTCATTTGGATTTTGCAAACACTTTTATATTTTTTTGCTTACAGTGTGTGTCTCTGATACTAATTGTTCATAAATGTTTCAAATATTTTTAGCACATAATGCTAAATATTTTATGAAATGAATTTTAAAAATAATGGAAATTAATAAAAACGCTATTTAAAGTTTTTATAGCAATTGGGACTTCATGCATGCAACCTGAGTACAAGGATAAAATTTATCTGCTATTGGGCACTTTAAGAAGTATGTGTTATTAATGTTTATCAATTAAAAAATACCATAAAAATTCATTTTGTAACCTAAATTTGCAAAATTTTCAGTAATTATTTGGACAATTTTGTGCTCACCATATTTCCCAAGAATAGCACTGTAGCATTGTTGAATGTAGGTTGTAAAACTATAATTCTGACTGTTGCTATTGTATAACTTTAATTCTTAAATTTTACGATAATTAAAATTTTTGGTAGTTGGTATTTTGCATTCTGGTTTTCGGAGCATTCTGGATAACGGGTTTCTGGATAACAGATCCTATACAGTATTATATATTTTTTATATTATTTCGAATCAGTGTTTACATATTTTTTATTTTATTTATTTTTCAAATTGATATTTTTATATCGTAATTCAGTTTTATTAAAGTTTTTTTTTTATTTTTTTTATTTTTTAATTAGATTATTTAATTGCTTTGATGAAATTTGTATTGCGTTGTTTAAAAAAAATTATACAGGACTTATTTATTTTAATTGTGAACTCTTAAGTTTATTTATCCAATTTCGTATTTTTATTATTTTTATCAGACTATTAATTTCATATTTATTTATTTTACAGTTTCTATGTTTGGTTTATTCATGTGTGTCTCCTAATAGATTGTGTGTAATAAATTGATTTATCTTTTGCGTCACACTATCCAAAACATAGTATCATAGTATCCAGCTGAGTGAAAATTTGCGCAAAGATGTAGTGTGACGTAAAGAAAATATTTACACAGATTTTACTTGCAGTTTTGGATGGCATGACGCAAAAGATAAATCAATTTACTGAAATAAATAATTTTAATTTATAATGCAAACTCAGTGAAAGTATAATTATTTGACAGTATATTTGAAAATTAAAAGTACTGTTTCAATGTGTAAATATACTTTATTAGACAAAACAAAAGTAATCTTAATGAAATCTAAAAACAAATCCTTTAAAATAACACCGAGGCGCCACTGGATTTTTTATATAATTCCTTTTAAAACTGTTATTTTGAATTTGAAATGTGAATGAAAAAGCATCAGTGAGTGTATTTTATATATCTGTCTGATCTTGAAGCTAAAAATATTACGTTTGCATTATAAATATAAATAAAAGTAGAAAGTAAATGATCAAATAAGAAAATCTATGTATATTTTAACTAATTGCAAAGCGGTACTTAAAATTTGATATCATTATTTTTAAGACTCATATTTCAAATTCTTATAGCCATAAAGTAGCGGCGTCACAAACTTTTAACCCGTTAAGGGTTTTTTGTACTGATATCATTACTTTTTAGGGGTTATTCATGAAAAAATTAAAACAAGTCCTTCTGGCTCCTAGGAAGGGTAAACTGATTTATCTTTTATCATGAAGTTGGCACCATTTTTTTTTTTTTTTCAAAATTGTACAATTGTTTAATTCTACAATTTATTAATGGACTTGGTGGATTTCTTAATGAAGGCTTGTATATATGGAGTTTTAAGCAAATCGGTTCATAGAACCTTTCTAATGTAAATTTGAAATTTTCAGTGGGCTGGCACAGGGAAACAAGAGGGTAGATTAAGTTGGCAAATGAACATAACAAATACATTTCTGAGATATATCCACACTACAGATTTAGTTTGAATTAATTCAGTATTTCAAACGTTATCATGCTGACAAATTTTCAAGTAGCCTGCCACTTGGAAACAAAATGGAGAAGCTTCGCACTAGAAAAAAATATTGAGTGGTATTCTCAAACTCTTTAAAATAATAAGGGGGAAATTTCAAATTTAAGTTAGAATTACGTAATTTACATTTTGCAAGTTTCTTTTTAGAGAATTACAAATGCAAATTAAACAATTAAAAAAAAAATCAAGTTAATGTTAAAAATGGAAATTTATTTATTTTCTTTTCCCTTTTGAGGCTAAGCTCCAATATTCACAATTTAAATTTTCATCAAAAGTGTAGGTAACAATTATTTCATAAAAATATTTGGTGGAAAAAAATAGACAAAATATAAATTAAGCTCTACATTTCTATAATTTTAAAAGTAAGATAAAATCATTTGGAGAAAAAAAATTATGGAAAATACAAGTTAGCTAAAGTTAATACAAGTTAAGTAAAATACAAGTTAAGCTTAAGTTTTATGGAAAATACAAGTTATATATATATTTCTTATTAAAAATTAAAAAATCTCTTTTTAAAATACAGTTACAGTTTATTCATATATTTACTTTTCAGACTTTAAAATGATACATATTTTAAATATTAACATAATGAAACTAATTTTTTTATTATTATTTAAAGCAACAATGGCTAGGGGATGAAAGAGGGGATAAATACACTGTATATTTAAAAAAAAAAAAAAAAAAAAAAAAAAAAAAACATAGAATTAAAATTCATGAAAAATGTGTCAAATAGCAATTATTGAAAAACACGTCAAAATAAATAAATGACATCTTTACTTTGAAACCCATAATAATTTATTTTAAAGTATAATTCTCTCTTTCTTTCTTTCTTTTTTTTTTTTTAATTAATTAATTTCTGCATGAAAAATTCCATTTCATAAATATATTTACAACTACAATAAGCAAAAAACCCTCCTTTAATTTTAAATAATTATTTCTACATGTTTCTAAGCAATTAAAAGTGCTTTTTTTTTTTTAAAAGAAAAATAAATTAAATACAGGAATGTATATGGTTTAATATAAGCTACGAGATGGCGCCACTAGATGGCCAAATTATTACCTTCATGATAAAACCATATACATTCCAATATTTAAGCTATTTTTCTTAAAAAAAAAAAAAAAAAAAAACCCTTTTAATTGCTTAGAAACATGTAGAAATAATTATTTAAAATTAAAGGAAGTTTTTGTGTTTATTGTAGTTTTAAATATATTTATGAAATGGAATTTTTCATGCAGAAATTAATTAATTAAAAAAAAAAGAAAGAAAGAAAGAGAGAATTATATTTTTAAAATAAATTATTATGGGTTTCAAAGTAAAGATGTTATTTATTTATTTTGACGTGTTTTTCAATAATTGCTATTTGACACATTTTTCATGATATTTAATTATATTTTCGTGGATTTTTTTTTTTTTTTTTTTTTAATACACAGCGTATTTATCCCCTCTTTCATTCCCTAGCCATTGTAGCTTTAAATAATAATAAAAAAATTAGTTTGATTATGCTAATATTTAAAATATGTATCATTTTAAAGTCTGAAAAGTAAATATATGAATAAACTCTAACTGTATTTTAAAAAGAAATATATATATATATTTGCAAAAGTGTATGTTTTAATTTAAATTAAAAACAAAAGATGGCGCCAAAACTCCATTTGCTGTTTTTTTTGCATTCCCTGTGCGGAAGGATACATGAATAGGAATCGCAAATCATTGAGCGACTATAAAATCGATGTTTATGAATGATTAACAATTTTTTTCTTTAAAAAATTGTAAATTCATCATTATTATGATAAAATGAAATATCTAAAATTACAAAATACTTCCTTATTTAAAATGTTATCTAAATACTTTTTTGACTAAATATGAAATTTTGAAATCAAAAATATCTTTTTCATAGCAGAAGAGAAAATATATTTAAGTGAATGTGACTTAGTATATATATAAAAAATGTAATAAAGTATTTTTGCGTTAAAAAAAGGAAAGTTTAAATAGTTCATTGACTGCATTCACGTTGGTCAGCCAACCAACGTGCCTTGAAAGTAAGAACCGAATAACGACATTTTCGCCGAATAAAAGCATGCATTTTGGCGGAGTAATATAGTTCTATTTTTAAAGCAACTTTTACAAAAAACAAGAGTTTTCCTGAAAAAAACAAAAACGTTACTAGATTCAGAAAGATTCCATTAACAACATATATTAATTAAATTAAAATCGTTCGTGCGATTTTAGAGATATTTTTTCATGAATTTAGTCTATTACATCCTTACACCACACATTTTCCCTTTTTGGCTTTAAATTGAGATTCATATCTCAAAACATACTGCATGTAGAAATGTAAAATTTTCAGGATAGATTAAGACCGAAGACAAAAGACTATTTTGAAAAGATCAGAACGAAATATGGCATATTTGCTGAGATATTAAGTGTCGGCTTTTACAAATCTCTTTGATGTAAAACTAGCCGTATATGAGTTCGCAGCGTTCAGTTTGTCCTTCCGCTTGCGTCACTCGAAAAACTGCCGTTTTTCATGATATTTGCTAAAATTTCAATATTTATAGACATAAGACATTATAAATTTTATTTTAAGAATTTGGAGGGGGGGGGGGGGTACGGATAAAATATCAACTAATTTTGTTGTATTCATTACCAGCAAGATACACCCGCTAAATTTAAATGAATCTCAAAAACATTATTATTATTATCACTATAAATAAAAACTAAAAAAAAAAAAAAAAATCCATTGAATTCTCTTGGAATTTCGCTTCAGGTATATGGTGCCAGCAGCAGCTCTTTTCGCGTCCACGCTGCATATGGTTTCCACTGCCTGTAACGTTTTTCCACGACACTTTAATTTGTCTCAATTTCAACTCGCTCTTTTTTCTATACTACTGTTTGGTTCCAAACATTACAATAAATAAATAAATAAAATGTTTTCCAACACACAATGCAAAAATGTTTTAAATACAAAAATATTTTCTAATAAAAAATACAATAAACAAAAGAAAATAAAATAAAAATAATTATTTAAATTTTTATCCTTTCTACAATATTACTATTTTTTTTTCTGATAAATACAATAAATAGTAATAATAATAATAAAAGATTTCCCTTCCAATAAAATTAAATAAATTACTAGAAAATCGTGTAACAGCCATTGCTAAGTGGCACAGATGATTGAAATGGATGCAAAAATTTAAGAAAAATTTATGGATAAAATAGAAAAAAAAAAAAATTCAGATTCGAAAAAAATCTTGATGAGATGCACCCAGCAGAGTTCAAGGTAACCCTCTGTCAAGTTTTGTATATCTGCGATCAGTAGACTGAGCTCCAGAGTGCAGAGACAGTCATTCTTTTTTATGTACACAGATGAAGAAAAAAAAAAAGTGTGTGTATTCAGTTAATTATCAACAATATGCACATAGATTAAAAAAGAAAAAAAAAGTCACTCTATGAAATTTATATTTGTTTGTATGTAGAAATAATTAATAACATTTAATAAGCGTGTTATACAGTTATTTAATTAAATCCCAGCCCATGCTTGTGATACATGGACATCATTATGTCTGCTTAAATTTATTTTGCATGCATGTGATTACTCAGCCAGTAAATTGGCTGAAAATATTTAAGAATCAGACCCCCCCCCCCCCAATAAAAGCCTGCCATAACATACCATATGTTTTGACAAGCGAAAAAGCAGACCAACAAATTTTATTTGATCATAAAAATAAATAAAAATCTGCTTTTGTTTTGGGCTCCAAAGACAACTAAAATTACCTTTAATCAGTTTAACCAGATTTTATTTTAAAATATTATTCATATAAGTGAAACACAGTTGAGTTAGGAGAAAAAAAAAAGATTTAGAAAATATATTTTAGCCATCATTAAAATATTTTTGTCCCTCAAATATATCATGGGGCTTGTGCGGTTATCAGGCTCTATTTCCCTGTTAGTGTAAATCAAAGTAATTTTAAATATTTATAATAATTTAATTTTAAACAAATTTTGATATAACTTTTACATGTTTCTTTGGATCAAAGATTTAAACTTTTGCCTTTGTTTCTTTTTTTTCCCAGCGGAATTTATTTTTAACGGTATTGTCTATATCACGCACTTTCACAGTACAGTACGAAGCCGAAAATCCGGACTCCAAAAATCTGGACAATTTCGGCGCCGTTAATCATCATCATCAACAGCGATTTTTTTTTTTTTTTTTTAGTATAAATATATCGAAATTAAGAACCAAAAAAGTATTTTATTTCTTATTAATCTTCAAAACCGGCATTTGCAAAGCCTGAAAGAGGAGGAAGAAGATTATAATAATAGTAACAATTCTTTATTAGAATTTAATATGATAGAATTTATATAGAAATATGATAGAATTTATCTAGAATTTTTTAGAATTTAGAAATATGATAGAATTTATAAATGTTTATCTAATTGAGAGCTAAATTCTATTATAATTTCAATTATACTCAAACTTTTAATTAAAAAACCTGAATTACTTAAAAAAAAAAAAAAAAAAAAAAAAAAAAATCGCGGAAATGTTTTAAAAACTGTGTGTTTTTCTTATATATTTTCTTTTATTGTAACTTGTACTAATTTTTCTATGCAAATATTTCAATAAATCTGTTTTGTTTTTACTTGAATTTGCATATTATCCAAGTACTTAACCAAAATATTGTAATTTTTAGGCATGACCAAAAATCCTGGAAATCCGGAATCGCCGCGGTCCCGACGATTCCGTATTTTCGGCTTTGTACTGTATCACAATTTTCTATGATAGACATAATGAAAACGTAACACTGCTATATTTATTTACGTTTTACGAACACGAACGACAAGATCCTACCGATTTAACCCTAATCTAATAGAAGCATGAATGAGGAGACCGCTGAAATCTGAAATCACGCACAGATAAGATCGGACGCTTCCTGGAGTAGAAAAAGAAAACAGTGGAGCGGGGAGCCGACGAAAAGGCGTGGCCAGCGCGGGGAGAGAAGGTGCGTAGCGCGCATGCGCCACAGCCGACAGAAGAGAATGAACTGCTCTCTCTCACTGAGAGAGAAGGAAGAATGAGAGAAAATCGCGGGACAAGGGCGGCATAAATCCGGGCGTGAAATTTTGAATATGGAAGGAAATTTCAAAGGGGAATTTTCATTTTATCAAGCCAATTAGTGGAATTTTAATTTTGCAAAGCGAATTGGCGGATTTCCGCCAATTGGCGGAAAAATCCCATCTATGATTTTGACAAAGAATATTCCTCCACTTTGCATATATCTCAGATAGAACCCGATTAACTTCATGTGAGGCCCGGGACACACATACTTTCGTGGGCCCCTTTGCACTTTGCAAGATAAGTATATGCAGCAAAAGTATATGGGTGTAACATGACAGAATTTTGCATTTTATGATACTACTTTTTGTCATTTTTAGGGGCAAGGAAAGCAAAAGGGCCCCTTCTACTCAGGGCCCAGGCCCTTGCATTAATAGGGCCCTGACCTCAGATGTCCCTCCAATATTTCGAAGACAGGCACGCCTATGCACTACACTTTGATAATTCTATTCTCCTTGTTTTCCTAAAGCAGAAACTATCCTCTCTGCATTACATATGACTTCTAATAGGGGCCTTCATGAGCCACACATCAAATGGTGGCCTTGACAACCTGCAGACACGTGCCGAGTTTCCTTATGAACTTTCCAAGGTCTTTTTCCATGGCAGCTTGGATAAAATTTATAAATTCAGGTGTCCTGGTAATGCCTGAGGCCCAGAAATGTTGTTTCTTGTGCAAAATATTTCCCACTTCACCTTTAGCAACCTTAAGTTGTCTTCAGACTTATGCAGATTTCAGAATCAGAGTGCCCTGCAGCAAAGGCAATGAAAACAGCGTGCCTTTTCATTTCCTGGGTTAATGTCAGTTCTGTCATGTTTACTAGCAACAGAAAATGGTATTTAAAGATGACAAACAGATCATTGTACCACTTATAATATGTGTTCTCAAATAACTGATGCACCCTGTATGTTTGATGATCTAAAAGTAATTAACCTAATAAATAAATAAATAATCTCTTATATTATAATAATAATAAAAACAGTCAAGACAATAACATGAGCTTTTTTAAAAGTTACATAAAAATATTCTTTATTAAGACAATGAATACATAAAGATATCTTTTTATTACAAGCTATTACAATTATGGTTCTATGACTTTGAATAATACTTACAGTGCTGGTAAAAGAGTCTGCATCTACTGACATACAGTCCACAAAACAATTTTAATTTATCTCATTTTAAGATTTTAAAAGGTGATTGAACATTGAATAACATTATAATCACTACTAATAAAGAAAATTCTTTTAAGATAATTAATTATAAATATATATATATATTTTTTTTTCAATAATTATATTATTTTCAAGAAAGATAATTACCTTCATTTAGAGGGAAATACTAATTTTATAAATATTAAAATATGAACAAAAAATTTGAGTTAAATATTCAAATTAGTTAGTATTTAATTTAAAGTTGCAAAGGTATTTTATACATTTTTTTCCTTGGTGATTTTCGTCCAGTCGTTTGAACTGTAATAGCCTGTAAATTATTTGTACTAATTATCATAATAGTTCATTAATTACAGTGCTCTGCATGAAAATCAGCTCCAACACCATTTTTGCAAATTCTTATATAAAATTACCTCCTGAATTTGAATATGATGCCCATTTTGCCCTATCACTCACTGTTTTGAGACCCCCCTACTTTTACAATTTTATGGATACAGATTTGATTTGTAGGGGAGGAAAAGATTATTTTAACTGTTAACTATCTTCTGAGGGGCTACAGAGTTAGAAAATTCCAAACCATGAACATTTGCAGCAAGGGTAAAATTTAGGGGGGGGGGGGGAGGGGGATTTGAAACTGAAATTATATATCACATTTTATTAGTCAATTATTATTATCATTTATTATACATTATATATATATGTTACCATTAAAGCTCAAAATCCATTAATGTGCAGATTACCTAGCTAATCTGCAGATTAACTAAAACGACACGTTAATGTGCAGAATCAAGAGTTTTCCACATTTAACTAGGTAATCTGCACATTAGCGGCTTCTGTGTCGTTAAAGTTCAAATGTTTGTTTCAAGCCTTAGTTTTTTTTTTTTTTTACATTCACTATGACATCAAACAGTCATGAGATACAGATACGCGAATGACCTTCAAACACAAACTAAAACTTTTATACCTTCCGCATTCCGCTCCGCTATGGTGAACGGTAAACACAAAATGTGGAGAATCGAAGCTATGATTAGTTTTCTTATTATGACCAACACAAAATTTAAAGAAACAAGTACGTTATAATTGTTTTAATTTTGATTTTATTTCTTCTGTTTTTTAATTCTGTCAATATAAGTTTGATAAGTGTCTGCATTTTATTAATGAAATCTAATCTTAATTAAAAGCTCTGTCTTGTGAAACTTCATTTTGAATTATGAATATTAAATTTACAACACAGTAATTATTTCCTCTGGAAATAAAACTATTAAACCACAACTTTTTAAAACTAATTTATTTTAAAATTGATTTAAATTACTATTACTTACTGAAAAGAAAAGGATGTATTAATTTTTAACTCTGAAAAATATGGCATTCAATATTATGGCATTATTTAATAAATACTTAATATAAAATTTTTATGCATTTTTTAGCATTTCATTACAATATTTTGTTTCTTTCTTTCTTTCAAGTTTCCTATATATATTTTATATATTATGATTATATTTTTATATTTTTAATTTTGTTCACTTTTCCAGATAATTTCGTTGTAGTTTATAGCATAAAATGTGTTAATACATTTTTTTTTTTTTTTTGTAAAATTAATATATTTGCTAAACTTGTACAGATACATGCATACTGCAAAATATAGTTTAATAAAGCATTGGAAAACTGTCATTTTAATTTTCATGCATTCTAAAAATTATTAAAGCAGTTTTAATTATTTGAAGTACTTCTTAAATAATGCTTTTGATTGTCTTAATTTAATATTTCTTTAGCGAATTAAAAATTGGTGCATAACTTTAAAAAAAAAAAATAGTAATAGCAATATAAGTTGTTAATAAAACATTTTTTTAAGTTTAAATATTTTTATTTTGAAAAGAAATCGTTACTGTATTACAATTCTAACATACATTTATAAAATAGAATTTATTGAAAGCTATTAAAGTTATTATATTTCATATTAAAAATGTATAACATCTTCAAACTTATATTGACAGAAAAAAAAAAGATGAAATAAATAAAAAAATTAAAACAAATATAACTTTAAAAGACATAAAAAGTAAAACACATACAGATTAAAATAAGTAAAGAAAGAAAGAAAAGAAAAGAAAACTAATATATATATATATATATATAATTATTATTATTTTTTTTTTTCAAATGAAAAAAATAAATACAACACAGCGTGCTGTAAAATTACACCACCAGAGATCTTGTTTTCACTTTAACGAGTACCTATTAGGTAATGTGCAGATTATCTAGGTAATTTGAGAAATGAAACAATTTTCTTCACTTTAACAGATCACCCCAGTTAATGTGCAGATTACCTAATTTCTGCACTTTAGCGGTAACATATATATATATGTCAGTCTTACGTATATGTTACAATCAGTTCTATTTTTGTTGTGTTGGTATTGTTTTATATCTATTAATTGCTAAATTTTAAGGTTAAATTTTATTATGATATCTATCATTTATGTATATATATATATATATATGCTTTTTTTTGTTCTGTTTTTAAATGCTAAAAGAATTTTTTCCATTTTCCAAATCAAATTCATGGCCATAAAATTACTGAACAGTGATAAAAATTTGGGGAGGGGAAAAACCAAGAAAACAGTGGGTGATTGGGTAAAATGGATGTCATATTTGGATTCAGGAAGTCATTTTTTTACATAAGAATCAGCAAAAATGCTATCAAGAGCCTTTTTTTTTTCCAGCAAACTGTTAATATTTTTTTATGGACTTACAGTCAGTGGATGATATTTGGATGTGATTAGACTAATTTTCTCAATGGTGGAATCTGAACTTAAAAATAAAATCTTTCACTGATTTTATAATTGATATGCAAGACAATTCTGTTTTGTCAGACTTTTTCACTTACAAATATCCTTATTTTTTTCTTTAATAATAATATATGATTTAAATTGAGGATAAGTTTCAAAGATAGTTCTACCTTATAAAAAAGCCCCACAGAGCTGGGGTTTAAAAGTAATACGTACAAAACTTTGAATAAAACTCATTTAAATAAAAGAACTAGTAACAAGTGTTTCAAGCCAAAAGAAAGTATCACCCTTCGTCAGGCAAACAAAACAGATATGAGTGTTGCAAAGGAGCAATGCACCTTTGCTGCTTTGCGTGCAGCACTCGTGCCTACTTTGTTTGCCAGATGAGGGGTCGCATTTTCTTTCAACCCAAAACAATTGTTGTGAGTTCTTGAATTTTAAGGTGTTTATTCAAAGTTTTGTACTTATTAGATCTCTATCTTAGTTCATTTAATTTTTCTTGAAACCACATTTTTGTATTATTTAGTAGAATTAAAGACATGTTTCATGCTTCTATCTCTAAAGTTTCCATCTCTAAATGAAATATTTAAATTTATCTAATAGGTTGTTCAAAGAGTGATATCCAAAAAACATAATTTGGAAAATTTCAATTTTGAATGAGATATCCTAATTATACAAAGCAATGAAAAGTGAAATCTTAAATGTGAGAAGCCATGTTAAAAAATTATATTAAGTTATTAAATTTGTGTGCACGTTAACCGGTATGTGGCACTGTTACATAAAATGATACAGATGAATATTTTGTGATTACCACTATACACTATTTTCACATCTACAGTTACTTTCTATATATCCCAGAAGAAATAGTACACTAATGAAAATTTTCAACTTCCAGTTTTCGATAAATTTATAAGATTTGAGATGTCCTGAACATGAATCACCTATTTTTAGAAAATGCCTATCTACCTGCATGTGTAATGATAATGAGCAAGTAAAAATTTGAATCCCACAAACCAATAAATGGAAAACTAAGCTTGGTATTTAGTTAGAGATTCACTTATATTAATGCTTAATTTTTTAAATATATTGACCAATAGGTGTTGTTATAATATGATTTTCCCTTTAAAGAAAGATTATATCTCAGCTCTGTAGTGTATAGCTGCACCAAATTTGGTATATTACATAGATATTAAGTAAAATATTATGTCTAACAATATGTAAAATAAGATTTATGCATTTCATATTTACCTAAATATACACTCTTATTAATTTATATAGTATAAATTAATTAATGTCTGATAACCTACAAGATTTATCGTCAATTTTTTTATTCATTTTTCATATTAGCCATATGAAAAAATTAATTTATCAATTTAATTTAATAATAAAATAGATTTTGAATTAATAGTTTAAAATTTAATTTTCTCTGGTGATAGATGGCGTCACCACAACTTTTACAAAAGATTCTAAGAATCTCAATTATAAGCCTCCTCCTTACATTTTATGAGTTTTACATTTAAAAAATGTGGGGCTTACCATGTTTGAAATCATACCTAAGAAACATTCATTGAATTCTAGATGATATGGTATATCATTTCATGCTTAATAAAGACTGTAAACTTGTCTGCATAATTATAGACCTACCAATAATTGAAATTTTCCAAGCCATAAGTTACAAGCAATTATTCTTTCAATCTGAGCATACTTTTATATTTCATCAGACCTACAAATGGGCCCCTATCTCCCAACATCCTCAACAGCTACATTGTGGAGTTTTACCATATTTGAAATCATACCTAAGAAGCCTAAGAAACATTCATTGAATTCTAGATGATATGGTATATCGTTTCATGCTTAATAAAGACTGCAAACTTGTCTGCATAATTATAGACCTACCAATAATTGAAATTTTCTAAGCCATAGGTTACAGCAAGCAATTATTCTTTCAATCTGAGCATACTTTTATATTTCATCAGTTTCATCAGACCTACAGATAGGCCTCTATCTCCCAACATCCTCAGCAGCTACATTGTGGAGTTTTACCATATTTGAAATCATACCTAAGAAGCCTAAAGCTCCGTTCACATGAAGCAACTTCAACCCGTGTCAAAACGACCCGGGAATTTGAAAAGCGGGGTTTTACAGAGTCAAAATTTAGGCTGTTCACACTATCAACCCTGGTTAAAAATCACTGTAGCAGCGTCATACGTTTCTTGAATTCTGATTGGCTGTTTGCAAGATTAACGCATGAGTTCGGAGAAAAGAAGCGAAACCGTATTGTCCGCGAAAACGTGAATTTAATTTCATGTTTGACTTTGACAGCAGCTGAGAATAAAAGGATTACATACATTATTTAATTTTAGGATTATATATTTTATATTATTCTTCATTATTAATATTTAATTTTACATTAAGTTTTTAATGCAAATTTAATATTACAAACAAATCATTCTGAATTTAATTTTTTAAACATGAAAATTTCAGTATCTTTTTTATATGTAGTAAATATATTATGTATTAGAAATTTAATTATTAATATTATTTTGAATATTAAGATTGTAAACGGGATCGGGAAATAAAATAAGTTTTGATATTAGTTTTATTTATATTGTTATTACAATTAAACTTAGTCAATTGAAATACTAATATAATTAACTTTACAATACTTTGATTTTAAATTAGTTAGAATAAATTATGCATTATAATTATATTAAATCTAAATGCATTAAATAATAAAATAAATGATTAAACTTTTAATTCAGATTTTATTACCTTAAAGATTTAAAGTAATATTACTACATTAATAAATACTAGGTCAGATACTTATTTCATTTTTTGCTATCATAACTAATAGATATTCTTAAAAATATTTCAACATAAATCTTTCATAAATCTTTATCTTTTATTATGCATCGAAATAAGAATTCACAAAAAAAAAAAAAAAAGTATTATTGTGCATCTGTAATAAAAACTATAAATTAGAGTTTTGTGCATATATATTTTATTATTAAAACTCCTTTTGTAATTAAAAATATTCTGTAACCAAAAGTATTAAAACCAAAATTCAGTAGAAAATCACGGAACCTCTTAAATAATCCGAAACTAAAATCCAAACCTCTTAAAATAATTTTGTGGAGGGCATTCCACCTAGGTCTAGAGCCCTTGTGATATCAATCAGCCTTAATGCTCACACCACCACTTAATTTTTTTTTTGATTAAATATGTCGATAATTATATATATATGTGTGTGTGTGTGTGTGTGTAAGAACAGTAGCAATGGGATACAATTACATATAAAAGAAAATTTTCGATGAAATCTCTAATATAGTAAAATATAAAACAGATTATGAAATATATATTATTCAAATCTGTTCCCAAATAGTTTATCTATTTATAACCCACTTCTAAAGTTAAATTTTATACGTGAACTCAAGATATAGGTATTATAAATTTGTTCTGTTTATATAATTAAAATTGCTTCTCTTCCTCCTACCAGGAAAAAAATATATATAGTTCTTATAACTGTTATTAACCCAACAAAATTCGATATATTGGCCATACTATTAGGCGAATAAATATGGCTATCGGGTTCGAACCATCGTCGGTCTGATCTTAATAGTTTTCCGTCGTTTTCCCTAAAACTTCCATGAGTATGAGCTAGTTTCCCTTAGAAAGTCCCCCTAAAAGACATTCCACCCAGTCCAGGCTCTAGTGTGTACAATGGATTTTAAATATTTTACAGCAACTCAGAAATATTTTATAAATACATTTGGTTATTACTTTGTAAATTCATTGGTAAGTTAAATCTTTATATATATATTAAAGATTGGCTGATAAATTAATTTCTTAAAATGATTATATATGTATGCACACACACACACACATATATATATATATATATATATATATATTGTTTGAATGCTGGAAATTAAATGAAAAAAATTAATATGCAAACATAAAAACATTTTTCAAAAATTATTTTATCAATTAATAGAGAAAGCAATATTCAAACATGTTTAGAATATATTGTTAAATAAATTATAATAATGTAAAATAAAGAGAAATGTTAAAAATTGTTTAGCAGGATTAATTTTTAAAAAATATTTTTTTTTTTTTAATTTAATTTTATTGAATTTAAATAGTTTTTGAGAAATTTTAATACTTAATATTGTTATATTCCAATGCATATGCATACAAAATGTTTATAATTCTAAGAAGTTATTTACAAAAGAAAAAAAAAATTGTGTCTACCATTTCCTTAAATAACCTTTATAATACAAACAAATTATTCATATTGTAAAACAATATTAATTTACTATATGTTAGTTTACTGAGAATTTTAGAAATTTCAATAAAAAAGGAAAAAAGAAAAGTGCAAAACACTGTGCCCGTTTTATATTTTTCATTTATATAATATTCACGCATTATTTTAAATTCCTTCCTCTAGTATTATTATTCTTCAATTAACTTCACAGAACAATACGCACACACAAAATAATAATAAAATAAAATAATAAAAAAGAACGCAGTTTATCTCTTGAAAATAGTGCGCGATTCGCTGTCCCAGTATTGAAGCAGAAAGAAACAAGCGAAAAGCATTCTGGGTAATTCGCGGGTTATTCCCTCTTATCCCCTAGTATATTGCGGGGTTGATTTCGGAGGAAAAATGACCCTGGTCTAACCCTGCTTTTACGCGGGATGGAAGTATGTGAACAGCTTCGCGAAGATTGACGCGGGTTTGACCCGGGTAGAAACTGCTCATGTGAACGGGGCTTTCGAAACATTCATTGAATTCTGGATGATATGGTATATCGTTTCATGCTTAATAAAGACTGCAAACTTGTCTGCATAATTATAGACCTACCAATAATTGAAATTTTCCAAGCCATATGTTACAGCAAGCAATTATTCTTTCAATCTGAGCATACTTTTATATTTCATCAGACCTACAGATGGGCCCCTATCTCCCAACATCCTCAGCAGCTACATTGTGGAGTTTCTCAGGTGTTTGTGTTTTGCAATTCCTTTTTTAGTATTTGGTGCCATGTTTGCCATTTGGGTTGCTTAGAATTTCAATTATTTCTCTATTATAGGGATATGTCTGGTTTTTGTAATTTGCAATCTTTTAAACATTTTTTAAAGTCTTGTCAAGAAACTCCACAATATAGTTGCTGAGGATGTTCGGGGACCCCAACAAAAGATCACAGCACTGAAACTTGAAAGTAAGGTCTATTGTATTGTTTATTAAGCCATCAGTGCATGGTCGGAGAAAAGACACAATTTTCTTTCAATATTTGAATGGTTACAATATAACACTCACAAAATAAAATCCCACAATAAAAGTAAGAAGTATAAAATTTTACAATTATTATAAATTTTTTTCACAGAATATATAAAATGTTTCTCTTACATTGCATTCTAGTAAATAAAATAGGTCTCACAGGCCCTACCCATGTACTGGCAGATAAATGTAAAAAATGAGTTTCAATTTGTTTTCAAAGTTTAGTTTAGATACTTTTAAATAATGATCTCGGCATCAGCATATCTCAAGAACAAATAGTAGTAGAAATTCTAAACTCAGCATTCTAGGTCTGTAACATATAATGATGTTACACTTAACTTTTTGTTGTAATCAAGCAAATGGTTCGTGTACAGGAACATCCAAAAGAATTCAAATACATTATGTCTATGGGGAAATTTCTGATAAATACAATGTAACATATATTTACTGCCCTAAAGAAAATGGAATTAACGTATATTTTTTATATGTATAAAAGCACTTTCTGTATAGATTATGGTACGGAAAGCATTCATCACTCATTTACAGGGCTATACAAAGCATTTAGTTACATTAGGACAATAATACTTATGGAAATTGCCAGAATTGTAATTCATTTTATGTTAAATGTTTTTCATATAAAACTAAATTTAAGGATACAATATGATGTATATATAGTTTACAGACAATATACAGAGTTATCTAAATTATACTAAACATTCTTTTCTATTGAATATAATTGATGTAAGTGCTTTGCTACATTTTACTATGTCGACGATCACTGCTCAAAAAGAAAAATTAATTTCTCATGCCCATACAGTAAGCAAAGTATTTTTTAAATTTCTGTTTTCAACTCTTTTTTTTTTTTTTTTTTATAATATCATGTTTTGAGGAGTCCTGATTATGAAAGTCTAATTTTTAATGTTTGATCTGTATGCATATCTGTTACCAGCATAATTTAAAAACAAATAACTGCAGGAAATTCAACATTGATATTTTGAAGTTCGTATTAGGTTGCCACTTTAAAATTTAACCAAGATTGGCAAGTTTGAAGGCGAATTAACTACAGCCTTGCGTTAAAAAAAAAAAAAAAAAACTGCAGGCACTATAACTGAAAGGCAGCCCCCCCCCCCCCACACACACACACAGAATTGTGGATCAAATAAAACCATTTCTAAAGCCATTTTGGATTATTTTTTAAAGTACATTGAACTTTATTATCTTACGTTTTAAGTCTTAATATGTGCAATCTATCTTTATAATATTGAAATGCAGGTTAAAGTTGTATGAGTAACACACCAGATTATTTAAATTAAAAAGAAGTAATAATCACTTTCTAAAAACTTTAAAAAAATCTTTTTTGTTGAAACATTAATAAATTTTTTACTGTCCATAATACATAAATAATGAATTTTTTTATGAAATCATTTAACAAAAACATTAACTTTTTATATTAAGTTACTTTTCTAAATGTGTAAAATGAATACAAACTATACATACCATAGTTTTTCTTTCAAAACATGTTAATAAATAGTTTTGAAGATTGTATTTTTCTGCCCTAAAATATCAATATATAAAAGGTACAGTATGAATAACTGATTTATAAGTATAATTATTAATTTAAATTTATTTTGAAAGTATAAATCTCTAATAAATTCTAAATTGAATAGTTAAGAAGAATATATATATATATACTTTTTTTCCTTACAAGCATTAAAAAAAGAAAAAGAAACACTGATGTATTTAGTTACCAAATATAAAAGCATTTTTAAAAGAGAGCACTTGTTGTTTGTGCTGCTGCAGCATCCTCTGTTATATTAAAGTCTCTTAAATATCTACTTTTCACACAGGAGCCACATACATCAAAGTTGATTTAAGATTTTCTTCTTTTAGTGAATACCTGATGTTAGTTGATATGTTGTAAAACAATTGATATATGAAAGTGTTAAAAGGCATGAATAATTGATTTGGTAATTGTATAAGTATTGAATTGGCTAATGAAATATGATTTCTTAACCCTGTTTTTTAATACTTCATTGTAAGTTTTTTGTATTACAAAAAGTATTATTTTTACTATTTTACAAAATCTCTTTGCATTTTCAAGCTTGAATGTTAATGAGGTAGGTTTCCTATAAAAAATGTCTTATCAATAAAAAAATGTATCCTAGATAAAATTTTATTTTGTCTTTCAATATAAATGCAATTTTTTAAAATTATGTTTCAATTCTTTTAAAGCTTTTCGATGCTATCCTCAACATACCTTGTTTTTATACTTATTTCTTTATAATATTATCCTGCACATCATTTCTCTCTCTATCTTCTTTTGGAAATGCTTCTATTTCATTCCCAATTTTTAGAATAGAATCTTTAAAATTGCTTTTGTTTTCCAAAATAAAATTTGCATGCAGTTCTTATACATATATGCAGTCAACACTTAATTCCACAGATCTCTAAAATCTGTATATTATTTAGCAGTTAGTTTAGGAGATTAAGCATTATTAAAGCAGATCAAACATAATTGCTTTTGTTTACCAAAATAAAATTTGCATGCAATTCTTATTCATATATGCAGTCAACACTTAATTCCACAGTTCTCTAAAATCTGTATATTATTTAGCAGTTAGTTTAAGTGATAAGTAATTATTAAAGCAGATCAAACATATGAGCCATTCCCTGTTGATTGTCTTAATGATAAGACAATCCCTCCCTTTTTTTTAGTGTTATAAAGCTTGTCTGTCTATTCGTGTAGGTATTTTCTTTTCTACTATGTATTCAAAAATATTCTGATATACAGAGTGTCCCAAAAAGAATGAAATGTGCTTTAATTATTTACCTGTTAGCAGTGGCGGCTCGTGCCAACTTTCCCAGGTGAGGCCCGGTCCATTGAACGACATGTGAAATATATTAATAATTCAAACGCAAAAGAACAAGTTATTTAATGGGGAAAATTATCTTATATATATATATATATATATATATATATATATATATATATATATAATAAAGATGATCTATTAAGCATAGTAGAAGCCAAGCAACAGATAGAAGATCACTGAAACACCAATGACCAATAAGATTAAAAAAAAAAAAAAATCATCAGTGGATGAAATACACTAATGTAAAGAAACCATATCTATTAATTAACAGAATATATATATATATATATATATATATATATATATATATATATATATATATATATATATATATATATATATATATATATATTCGGGGTGTTCTATGTATATTATTATTATTATAATTCATTGTGAATATTATAAAATTTTACAATGTTACAATGTCAAAATTTTTAAACTGAAATTTTTCTACATGCATTTTTTTTTTTACTTTTGTGCATAATAACTCTAAATCTCTTAAGTATAAACGAAAACATTATATATTTGATATATATGTTTCTTGTACGTTTGTTTTTAAAAGCACAGCCAAAATATGAGAAATTAAATTAAAATTAGAAATTTCATGAGCAGTACTACACATTTTTAAAATGTCGAATTTTTAAATTAAAGTGTTTGTGATTTTACTTTTTTATATTCTAGCTTATTTAAAAACAATGATGTAGGCCAAATGTATATAATATTTAAAACCTTTAGGTGATTTTGTAATGTATATCAAAATTTAAAATTAAGCCTGTACAGAAAATTTAGTTTAAAATTTTATATTCCTTCAACAATACAGAATTTTATAACTGTCCTAATAAAAAATTAATGCCTGACATTTTATATTAAAAAAAAAAAAAAAAAAAAAATGTGTGTGTATGTGTATATATATATATATATTTAAAAATGATTAATTTATCCCTTAATAATAATTTAGAAATATATTTTTTAAATAACCAATATTAATTTATGTAAATGCATTAAAAATACTTTAATCAAATAGTATTTGACTGAAAAAACAATAATTATAAAAAATATTGAACTAAATCGCATGATTTTTTTTTTTTGATATATAATAAAAAGATTTACAAATTTAGGCAGCCAAAACTGTTCAAGTATTTAAATCTGATTAATATTTATACAAAATTAATTACTCTGCTCACCGAGTTTTTTGTTGAGCAAACCTTCCAAATACTTTCTCATTAAATTCTGGAATTATGAAAATAAAGTCTTTGTGGATTGTGAGAACTGCAAGTGCATTTAAACTTTTCTGTCCCATAGAATTTCTCAAAAATGTTTTAATCCTTTTGTCAATAAATTTTTAACAGAATTCCTTTCTATCACTGTAAATTTTTAAACAATCATAGATTTATTTCGGGAAAAAAAAAAAAAAAAAAAAAAAAAAAAAAATCGCAAAAGTCTCCTCTTTTTCACTATCAGTAGAAAAATAAATAGATAAAAAGTACTGTGAAAGTCGCCAAATTCTTTCCACAATTCATATGGTTAATGCATCTTAAAGGAGACAGTTATTTTTCGTTACATGGGCCGATTCGCCACGTGCCCCTAACACTTTAAAAATATGGGAATATTAACATTGATAAAGCTCTGCTTCGCCAAATGTGTTAACCCGGTATTCCATGCGCAAAGCAATAAATACTATACTAATTAGTGCGAGAGATCAGGCACAAATCAAAGTGCTCAAACGGCTGAACTCTGAGTAGGAACTAGCTGTAATTCGGTAAAAGAAAAGTGGATAAAGGGACAAGCAAACTTTATGTGCGAGAAGGATAAGAGGAAATTGGATACACGTTTCTAACTTGATAGATACATTTTTACAAGCGTTAGAATAAAAAAAAAAAAAAAAAAAAAAGAAAGATATATTACTTGATTTTTAATAGAGAGAAAAATTCAAGCGGGGCCAGGCCCAGGTGCCCTCAATGATGAACCGCCACTGCCTGTTAGTAGTACAGAGTTAATTTAAAAAACATCTAAAATAATGTAGGAAAAATGACTGTATTATGAAAGTCCTCCCATTAATTTTTCAAAAATTATACTTTTTAAATTTTTATACAAACCTTTTAGACAAATTTGGTCAGTTAGAAATTTTTTAGAACAAGTCAGTTTCTTTAGTTTAAGTTTTTGTTCTGGATTAAGTACGTTATGTTTGATTAAGTTCTGGGAATATTGTTAATTTATTGTTAACAATATTCCCAGCCACCAAAAACCAAACATAAAATACACTAATGCAATACCATATGATCGCGGAGCCACCATAAAAATTAAAATATTGCAGTAAATTAAACATAAACATTCCAATCAAACCAAATCCGAACATTTATCAAATTATTAGAAATGACAAAGATCGAAATCCCCCCCTCGAGTCCGCTGGTATATACAAAATTCCCTTCAAATATGAAAACAATAGCGACAGATGTTACATTGGAATGACAAAAAGGAAAATCAACACATGCATTAAAGAACATATTAACGACATTAAATTTGGAAGATACAATACAGCTTTAGCGCAAATCCATAAAAACGAAAACATCAAAATAGATTTTCAAAACATTGAAAAAATTGCTAATTACAATAACCATAACTATGCTCTTTTTCACGAAACAATCGAAATTATAGATCATCCTAGTGCATGCAACCTGGACCAATCAATGGCAGCTATTGATTCTACCTGGCGCCACCTCTTGAAGAAGAGAAGTCAAAAAGAAATCTTCACAGAAACAGCACAGCATAGAGTAACTGGTGCTGAAGATAAGTGTGGGGGGGGCAAGGGCGGATCCAGACAAACAGTCTAGGGGGGGCACATATTTAATATTTTTTTTTCCTTACCTATTCATCTCTGTCTCTCTTTATATATATATATATATATATATTCTCAACTTTATACACACACACACATATATATATACATATGTATATATATCGTAGCTCAACAAAAATGTGACACAAGTCAAAAAACGGTAATTTTAAAATTGTTAAAAAATGTGCATGAAGTGCCCTGACGTACATAAAAAGCATCACATCTCTATCTCAAACATTGTCCACCCGAAAAAGCAGTTGTATCAGTTTTACTATAAGTTAGTCAGTTCTTTATAGTTACATAAGTTTTTTTTTTTTTTTTTTTTTCAAATACTGCATTTCTCAGTTGCATCACTTTTCTTGTCAAAGTGCGATAGATATATAAACATACGAGGGGGTGCTGAAAAGTTCCTGGCTTTGCCCCCCTCTAGTTGAAAATTGAAAAAAATTTTGTTACCATAAGAAAGCTTGTCATCTTGTAATATTACTGTAAAAATTTCAGTTGTGTCCCACTCTAATAGCTATTTCAAATTTCTGGTAGAAGATAACATGGCAGAGGCTCAAGCAAGTTTCACGACTGTGAAGTTGAGGAGCGTTATGAAGTTTTTGTTTCTCCAAGGAAAGTTCGCAAAGGACATTCACATTGAGATGTCACAGACACTAGGGGAGAACAGTCCTTCCTACAGCACCGTCAAATTTTGGGTGGCGCGTTTCAAGACAGGACATTTCAACGTGGAAGATGAACCCCGCAGTGGGAGGCCAACAACAGCATCGGACGCGGCAACAGGTCAGGCTGTCCATGACCTTATTCTTGAAGATAGAGGAATATCTGGGAAAATGATAGCTCAGATACTGGGCATATCCCGAGAGCGTGTTACTTTTATTATCCACGATATCCTGGACATGAGGAAGCTTACAGCGAAGTGGGTACCGAAATGTTTAACGAGTGAACAGAAGCAAACATGGGTGCAGACATCCACAGCTGTCTTGGCCCATTTCAGTGACACACCAGATTTTTTGGCTAGGTTAGTGACTGAAGATGAAACGTGGCTTCACATTTACGATCCTGAAACAAAGGAACAATCAAAGGAGTGGCGTCATAGTGGCTCCCCACGACCCAAGAAGTTCCGTGCCCAGAAATCGGCCAAAAAAGTCATGGCATCCGTTTTCTGGGATAAAGATGGTATTCTGTTGGTAGACTACCTTCCTCAGGGCTGCAGTATAACCGGAGAGTATTACGCTAACCTCCTCGACCAACTGCATGAGGCAATTAAGAGGAAACGCCGAGGAAAATTAACAAAAGGCATTTTCTTCTTGCAGGACAATGCACCCTCACACAAGTCCCAAGTTGTGACTGCCAAATTGAATACCCTACGTTACCAATTGGTCGAACATCCCCCCTATTCCCCTGACTTGGCCCCCTCCGACTACCATCTGTTGCCGAATCTGAAGAAACACCTTAAGGGTCATCATTTTAACGATGTCGAAGACATTCAACATGCAGCTGAGAGCTGGTTTGCACAACAACCAGCTAATTTTTTTTTTTTTTTTTTGACAGGACTAGAAAAGCTGCAACAACGATGTAACAAAAGTATCAGTCTGGCAGGAGAATATGTTGAATAAATGTGTAATTTCAGAACTCTGACTCTATTATTTCAGTGCAAAGCCAGGAACTTTTCAGCACCCCCTCGTACATATATATGCACTATAGATAGTGCATTTCATACATAATAAATTTTTACCTGATATTTGTGCAAAATTATTTACTGCACTATCATTTTAAGAAATTATCGTTTGAAATATTCCGTGTTTATTTTTATAAGTCTAAATTTAAATTACAATATTATGATTTAAAAAAAAAAAAAAAAAAAAAAAAAAAGGGAAGAATAAATACATAAAATTCTTCTAAACAAAACTTCTACATCATATGAATAAAACACATTCTTAATAAATAAATATTGTTACGAAAACCTTAAAATTATATTTAATTTATATTAAAATTGTATTTAATTAATTACATAAAGTAAAGAAATTTAGAGTTAAATTAATAAAATGCCATTGAAACATATGCATGATCTCTGAATTGAAAACTAATTTCAATGTAATAAAATAATGAAGGTTAAAATGTAACATTAAAGAAAATTTTTAATATTATGAAAAATAAATAAATAAAAACAAGTAACGCAGTAATATGATAACCGTTACACATGCGTTAAAAAGTAATATGTAGCTGTTAAACAGGCGTTGAAAAGTATTATGTAAAGAACTTTGAATTAACACCATAAAATACAAAGGAAAAAAGAAAAAAGTGTTTTTTCGGGTTGAAAGAAAACACGAAACTTCGTCAGGTGAACAAAATAGGCACAAGTGCTACAGACAATTCGGTAACATGTGTTTTCTTTCGACCCTAAATAATTATTGTTTTTTTTTTTTTTTTTTTTTTTTTTTTTTTTCATTTTATGGTAATTTTTACTTATTAAAAAAAGTGATTACTAAAATAATTAACAACTGGCCACTAGATTTTATTCTTATCTTCGAAATAATTTCTTTTGTAATGCACAAACAAACAATTTTTACAATAACGAAACAGGATTCCCCCTCCCCCTCTCAGCTCCAGCCGTATCCGGGCGCAAGGACGTGTGGGGCACCATTATCTGACAGAAAAGAAAAATATTAATTATTTTTAGGCTGTTCAAAAGAAAGGAATAGGCACCAAATCCTCATCTCACATCTGCAATGAATTTCTCTCACACTAGCTCTAATTAAACTAAAATTCTTTTTTTTTTTTTTTTTTTTTTTAAAGAAAGAAAGAAATATAAAGAAAAGAAAATAAAGGCAACATCAATGTCAAACATTAACCTTTTCTTTAAACAGTAAATGTAATTGATTATCAATATATATGTGACAGTTTAAATTTTTCGTAAGAACGTTTAAATTAAATCTCCCTTCCAAAAAAAAAAAAAATAAATAAAATATATATATATATATATATATATATATATATATATATATATATCCCACACATTCAATGTAACATATAACATTTTTATAAATTGTAATGCATAGAATTTTTTGACATTGCTAATTGCTATTCAAATAATATGGAATTGTATTTTTTTTATTTACATATTTATAAATAATTTTCATCTAGAGTTCCAAATGATTGATATCCGAGAAAGATTTATTACTAATTCTTCTTAATTCAGTAAGAAATATCATCTTAAGGGCCCTCTTCACTCACCGCCGCCGGAAGCCAAAGCTAATGTTATTCTATGGGAAAATTTTCTTTATAAATAACTTATTAACTAATACACATTTTTAAAATTCTGTTTTTACATTCTGAAAATCCCCAGCTGTAAAACTAACGGACAATTTTTTTTTTTTTTTTAATTATATTTTATATTTTATTTTGAAGCTGCAAAATACGAATTTTCAATATGTGAACTTTTTTCAATTTCAAAATAAAATATTAAAAAAAAAAAAATACATTTTTGAAAAAGGTCCGTCAATCAGTTAGGAATTTTCTGAATGTGAAAACGGAATTTAAAAATATATATTAGTTAAAAAGTTATTTGTAAAGAAAATTTCCCCATAGAATAACATTGGCTCGGGCTTCCGGCGACGGTAAGTGAAGAGGGCCGTTAAACAAAATTTTCTGAAAGGTTATTCACTATCACATCAAAAAACATTGGGTTCGAAAGCTGAAGTAGCGTGAGTGCCACACCATAGTTATTTTTTATAACTAAATTATTAAGAAACAATTTACAGGGAACTGAGTAAGAATAATTTAAAATTATTTGATAAGAATTTTAAAGAAAGCTTATTTGCTTTAAAAAAAAAATCGACATTTATCTAACAAAAATTAAAAAAAAAAAAAAAAAGGCTATTTAAAAAAATATAAATATAGATATTAGTCTTAAAAGTTTTGAGATTTTTATAACAGTAATTCGAAATAAATTACATAAAATTCAAAAAATAGATATGTTGTAAAATACATATAAAAACCTCATTATTATTAATATTTTAAATTTACTTACAGATATATATTCCCAACTGCAGAATAAATTTTGTACTCAAATTATTTAATATTATACACAGTTAAATGATTTGCAAAAAAAAAAAAAAAAAAAAAAACTTCTAAAACATAATTATTTAAAAAAAAAAAAAAAAAAAAAAAAAAAGAATGAAAACGATTACCCTTTTTCCCTCTGTAGCAGATTTCTTTTGAAAGATACGGCAATATTGAATATATTTTTTTTCTTTTTGTTGGCACACCAAAAAATACTTCTAATTTTAATATGCGCGATCGAGTAAAATAAAATAAGACTATATATGAAATAAAACTGTATCAACTCTGGGATACTTGCAAGCGTTTTTTCTCTTCTCACGCCAAGAAACGAAAACTGCATAGACTGATAACAGGCACAAAGATATCTCTCTTTCTTCCCAAAAAATCATTTATGCTCTAGGGATTTAAGTAATCATTTCACTGTAAATCTATTTAAAGGTTATTTGTTACCCCAATCTTCTCATTTTAAAATAACAACTTACGGCCTCAGTTTGGGATAGAATGATTTGCACCTGGTTACACAGTCCCTCTTCAATTAAAATATACCCTGCTGTTTGTTATCATAGGTGAACGTGAAAATGAAACAAGCCTTGAAATACCACCCTTTACTATCAGAGTATTCAGATTGCAAAAGAGAAGAAAGTAGCATTTTCCATGAAAAACAGACGTTCTCCATAAGTCTATAGTCTTCCTTCCACCTAATTCTAAGAAAAGATCAGGAATGTGACGAGACCTTCGATGGAAAGAAGGAAATAGAAGAAAGAAGGAAAGAAAGAAACATTTTTTTTCAATAGAAACTACATACAACACGTATAAAATCAGTTTTTTGAAAGAAAAGAAAAAGTAAAGCTCCTGGATTTTGCATATTTTGACTTAAAAACACATACACACTCGAGCTCTAGGGGGGGCTCGAGCCCCCAGAGCCCCCCCCTTGAATCCGCCACTGGGGGGGGGGGGCTGAATGAAAGTACTTCACCGTTCAAAGTTACATCTGTAAAGCTAAAGTAAGGCCTTGTTTTTATTATAGTGATAGACAGTAGTTGTTTTGTATAGAAATAATTAAGCATGACCCTGTATGAGAGACAAATGTAGTCACTATAAGCAGTACGATAGAAAACGTAATGAAGTGATATTATTGTCAACACAAATTGCATAAACCTGTAAAACATAGTCTCTTCTCTCTCTTAAAACCAAAGCCAAAAGGTCTTTTGGTGGTGACATGAAATTCTAATTAAAAAAAATTTACAGAAATTAAATAAATTTTGTGATACAATGAACCTATTATTCAACAACATCATAAGAACTTAATTTAGCAACAATCTAACATATCTAGTAACAGAAATGTGAATGTAGAAAAAATCTTCAAAATGACCATAAAGAAATTAATGATATATACCAGACAAGAATCGAAAATTACTGTTAGAAGCTTATTAATATCGAAATAGATTTTAATAAAAATATTTTAGCAGACAAATTTGTCATTCATATGAGTCATATAGGCGACATTTGTTTATAACTGGGTAACAACTCTCGCTTTGTCACCATGAGGGCATGAATCCTAATTATAATTAAACATCATTAAGTTATTGCATAAAAAATTAGATATTTTTCAGATTTTTTTTACTAATTATTATGTTTTTTTTAAATGACCATAAAAATATGAATGGATTTGGCAATATCTCCATTTTTTATGAGATGATGTACTTTATAGATTTTTTTCTTTTTTAATTACTGGTTTTCATAATTAAGAAATTAAATTTTCATATGCAATTATCAAAAATAAATACAAATTTCAAAAAATAAAAGCTGCATGCAAATTAGTTTTAAATTTTCACCCTCGATTTTACATTAATATAGTTAAATAGCATATTTTAAAAAATTGTATATTACTTTGTCAATAGATTGATAAAATTTTTAAATATTTTGTTTGAATGCCAAAATTTGTATGAAATTTCTGAATTGGAACAAAAATAATTAAAAAAAAATTAGTCTATCAATGAATTCATAATAAATAAACCAAACTACAATAATGTAAAATTGAAGTGAAAAATTAATACTAATTTTGCATTAAAAATTTTATTTTTATTTTTATTTTTTTTATTTTTCAATAAATAAATAAATAAATTTAAATAATTTTTGAGAAATCTTAATATATTGATAAATTTAATTTAAATGTATGTAAATATTTATAACTGTAATTTACTAAACATTTATGACATCCACCATCATCTCAAAATAAAATCTTTTTGTAAAGGATAAATTTTCACAATTTCCAAGGTACCTACAGAACACAATAAAATTACATAAAGTCACTGAATGAAAAGTGGGACTTTACCTACTGATTTGTATATTGGAGCAAATTTAAGGATAGTAACAGATCACTAGATTAAAATGTTTCTTATTCGCCTGCATACTTTAAATAATAAAATTGTGTAAAATTAATGAACTAAGTATGGAACTCTAATCAATGATCCGTATATATTATATAACAAACTTGTATTAAGTCCCCAATCACACTGATCTGCATATGCCTCATAAAATCGTTGCATGAAGTTACCATTTTTGAAAGTGATATTTAACAATTGATCTTCCTACATTACACTACAATGTTGTGTAAAGTTAATGTTTGCGAGAGAGGAACCTTACCTACTGATCTGCATATGTTACATAATAAAAGTTACTGTTTGCCAAATGAGAATCTTGCGTACTAATCTGCATACATTACACAATACTGTTGCATAAAATTACCGTTTGCAGAGTGATACCTTACCTACTGATCTCATTACATTACACAACAATGTTGTGTAAAGTTACCAATTGTGAGAGAGGAACCTTAATTACTGATCTCCACATGTTACACACCAATGTTGTGTAAAGTTACCGTTTGCGAGAGAGGAATCTTACATACTGGTCTGCATACATTCCATAACAATGTTGTGTAAAGTTTCTGTTTGCCAAATTGGACTCTTACTTACTAATCTGCATATGTTATACAACATTGTTGTGTAAAGTTACCGTTTGGCAGAGTGGAATCCTACCTACTGTTCAGCATACAATACACAACAATGTTCTGTAAAGTTATCATTTGCAAAAGTAGAACCTTATCTTTTGATCTACATACGTTACACAATGTATGTAGTATACTGCATAAAATTACCATTTGCAAGAGTAGAACCTTACCTTATAATGTGAATATGTTTTACTACAATGTTGTATAAAGTTAACATTTGCGAGAGTGGAACCTTCTCTACTTTTCTGAATATATTACAAAAAAAAATATTAAAATTCTAGTTCAGAAATGAAAACTAATGATACATAAAATCTGCACAAATCTTTGATCCTACGCTGTGTGTATTTTTGGGAGGTGTACTGTATATACATATTAAATAAAAATTTGATTTTTTATTAGAAATCAACAGGGGAGAACTTACTTTTCCATATCATTGTAAAACAATGGAATTCTAAAAAGTAAAAGAAAATATTATATTAGTATTTTTATTGTTGTTAATATTAATATTTGAAGAAACGTAAGTTACATGCTACCTGACAGTTTACAATGCATTAAAGTTCAACATTACTATTAAGCTAAAGTTATTATGTAGTTAATATATATAGTGAGTATCAGTTATATGGTCAGCTTTCAGGTCCAAGAAAATCTCATCACATATGCAGAGTGACAGTATATACGAAAAGAAACAGAATTCTATTTTAGAACGGTTCAGGCACTTTTTTTGAATAAAAACTGCCTACTTTTCAAAACATTCCTTAATTCATTTTTATTCATAAATACTTAGAATTGTTCAATTCTTAAACAGAAACTATAAATTCAAATAGAGATATTCAAATAATAAAAAAAAAAAGTCCATATTCATGAAATTTAAGAACAATGGTAGGCAGGGTCATATCATTTATGAATGTTGCATAACACTATGTTTTTTCATTCTTTTAAAGCAATTTTGTTTTTAAAAAAAGCAACTTTTCCATATTGTTTTTAAAAAGTTAGTTTAAGTTTTAATTGAATCACTCATGCTCAGGGACGCACCAGCATAGTTAGGCATATGTATGCAGAGATTTATTGTGTGCCCTATTTTAAACAAAAAAATTCTTTGTAAATTTTATTAGTCAGTGAGTCAAGTGAATCATGAAATAGAAAATAATAACTCCCTTCCATTTCTTGATACCCTCGTCTCTCGCACTGTAGATGGATTTTCAACCACCGTCTATTGTAAAAATTTTGCAGTGTCCCTTCCTCCCCATGCACGTTCATGTCACCCACCTAACCAAAAAAATGGCTGCTTTCTATACTTTTGTAAACCGTGACCTTAATAATTGTTCAAATCCTATTTTACTAAAATCTGAAATTAAATACCTGAAAGCCATTGCAATTGACAGAGGTTATAACCCTTTCATTATAGACAAAGCCATCTAAAAATTACAGCTCTCTCGTATTTCGTCTACTAAATCAGTCTCTTCTAATATCAGTATTGTTTTACCCTATTTTCCTAAATCTAGTCAAACCATAGCTAAAATTCTCAAACAATATGATTTTAAAATAATACTTTCGCCTTCCAATAAACTCACTTTTTTCTCACTTAAAAGATCGCTTTGATATGCATAATTCTTGGGGCATTTATAGTATTTCCTGTCAGTGTGGTTTATCATATATTGGCTAAACTAAATGCAGTCTTAAATTTAGTCTAAAAGAACATATGAATTACGTCCACAAACAAGAAACCAATAAATCGGCTATTTCTAAACATTGCTGGGAGGAAAATCATAATTTTAAATTTAATTCAACTAAAATAATTTGCAGACCTAAATCCATTCATGAACTCGATTTCTTTAAAGCTTTTCATATTTATAAAAATTTTAATAACCTTGTAAATTGTGATTTCGCTATTCCCTATTTGTCTGACTGTTGGAAACTTTATATTCAGTCGACATTTTCTTAATTTTTCGACTGTTTACACAGCTAATTTTCCTAAATTCCTATTGGCCACACACTCCACCTTTCCCATAATCCTATTGGTTGAACTAAATTCGGTCCCTCTCCTATATATACAAGTACTTCTCGAGATTCAGAATTCTTTTTGGACTGAAGACGGTACGCATAAGGCTACCGAAACTGCTGTATGCATCACAAATATTTTTCTTTTGGCGTTTCTGATGTAGTAGTTTATTCGGGTTTTAACATATGTAATATGGCTAGGTTTCTTTATGTTCAGAAGAAAAGTTTGAAAAATATTTCCTCAAATTATTAGACATTTTTTAAAAAGTGACCATTTACTGGAAAAAGTAACTTTTAGTTGACCAATGAAAATAAAAGTGACTAAGTGAAAAAAGTAACTTGGTGGGAACCCTGCTATCTATCCTTTCCCAGAAATACATTATGTAAAGTGACTTTCACATAAATTTTGAAAGAACAGACATTTTATGCAAAACAATGTTGAGGAAAGTTATGAGAACAGATTAATAAAAATAAGTAAAATGAGTCTACAGAATATTAAATTAAAATAAATTCGATTTTTAGGTGAATGATAGAAATTTATATCAACATGCAGAAACTTATCACACTAAAGCTAATAAAATTTCCCAGATGTTTAAGAATTTTTAAAAATATATTTATTATTATTGAAAAAAAGGAGCAGATTTATTAAGAAAAAGAAAAATTCTGATATTTAAAAACTTTTACTGACTTAACTATTGACTGTAGAAAAGTATTGCAATTACAAAAATTGAAGAAAATTGTTTTTGGGAACAATTAAAAAAAAAAAAATAGTGAGTAGCTAATGCTTTTAGAAACCATTTTAGAAGCAATTATGTTAATGTCACGCTACTCCAACTTTGAGGGGGATGTAGCAGTGGAAAGCCACGGGTGGAAGGGGGGGGGGGGATTTCGTAAAAATACATCTCTTAATAGTGTCTATCAACTGTAAAATATCCATACTTATCTGAAATTGTTCCGACAAAAATCCTTCATTCACTGAACTAATAAGAACACAAGTAATATTGTAATTAAATAGTATAATGTAAATAATAATAATAAAATAAGTAAAATGTTCTTGCATATTGTTCAGTTAGAGTTGTTAATATTAAAGAAATAATATAAAAGGGTTTGAAAAAGGAAAATTTTAATCTATACAGTATCAAACCGTTTATCCAGAATCCAGTTATCCGGAATTATATTTTCAAACAATTAACTTCTAATGTATAATTACATTATATTAAGACATTTACCTTATTTAAAGCTCTGTTGGCTAAAAGTACCCAGAAAGTACTTTAGCCAACAGAGCTTTAAATAAGGTAAATGTTTTAATATAATGTAATTAAAGTATGCTCTGATAAATAATTTAAATTTTTTAAGATGTTCTAATGTATATTTAAAAAAAAAAAAAACCCTACAAAAGTACATTTATTTATTTTTTAATAATAATGGTTTAACATTGTAATATGAAACAATTAAAAATAAAAGAAATATTTAATAAACAATATTAATTCCATTTAATTTTGTTATATTTAAAAGTAGTATTTATTTATTTTATAAGTACAGTGTGAACTAAAAAGATAACTTTTAGTTCTGAAAAATGTTGACAGATGGCGCCACTACACGATATACAACTGACAATTTTATTTATCTGGACAAGGTTGGGTGAAATGGTGATAATTGGTCCTTTTCTGAATTTATTTTATTTATTTATTTATTGGGGGTGGGGAGGTGATAAATAAAATCAAGTAACTTTTAAAATTTATGAATATTTTGTACTGTCATGGACATAAAAAACATGAATTTTCATAAGAAATAAAAAGAAAATCCTTTAAAATCAGGTGGTTAAAAACACTTGGATTTGGGCAGAATTTGATTAATATGTAAGGTTAATACATTTCAAAGATTTTTTTTTTTTCACATTTTAATTAATTATTTATCTTGATGGAAATTATTTTTAATACTTTTATTTAAAAAAAAATTCAGGTTAATTAAATATTTAAATTTGATTAATTGATAAAAAATAGTTATTAATAATTAAGTAAAGTTGACTAAGTTATTAAAGGTTAAAAAAAAATATATATATACAAACAGTCAGCTTAATATTCCAAAGGTAATCTAATTATATAAGGAAATTTAATTTTGAGAGTAAAAATTGAATTAATTTAGAAGAGACAAATTTCTTATCATCCAAATTAAAAAGTCAAATAAAATGCATTTACTTACCCAGATAATCCAGGGATGTTGCCTAGAAAATGCATGTTTTTTTTCTGTGGTGAAAAATACTTGGCATCAAAAGTTACAGAGTCTCCCTGAAATACAAAACTAAATGTATTAATGGGGAGAGAGGGGGAAAAAAAAGTTCAAGAAAATTGTTGGGTGTCAAAAGATATTTTAAAAAAGAAAGTAAAATTTAAAATTTGATAATGAAAAGCTTAAGGGCACGTTAATTTTCATAATAAGTATCCTAAAATATATCTAGAAAATATGATTTTGATGCCTAGAAAGTTTTGAATTTTTATGCAAGGAAAGAGGGAGGTGTGTGTGTTATTTTTTATTTATTCTTATTTCACTTCATTTTTATATAGGTAATTAATTCTTAATATAATCTGTGCATACCATTATAAGAAAATATATATTAAATACTATTACTATCATTATTAAATTATTATTATTTATATATATATATATATATATATATATATATATATGTATATTATTATTATTATTATTTTAAACAGAAACAATGGTTTAATGGGCAGAATTCAAATATTATTTTTTTCTTTTTTTAAAACAAAGACTCATTTTAATTCAATTTCTAAACTAATTTTTCTTCCAAAAATTTGCAAAGATCAAAGTAAATTTAATTAAATAGCTTTTTAAATATAAATAGAAAAGTAAAAGAAAATTATTTATTGATAATTTAGTCAACAAAGTTTTAGTTCATTGCTTTTGAAATTGTTGGGGATTTTTGTGACATTAGGTGATAACTTTGCGACAACTAGCATGAACCCTAATTATAACTTATATTGCTTAAGATATGTGTCTATGTCTAAAATTATTAAAGTAAGTTTTTAAATAAAAGAAATTACTCTAATGTATAAAGACATACATACTTCACAATTTAAGGCACCACTCTGTGTAGGACAAATATTTTCACATAAATAAAAAACGTTCTTGTTTATTTTTTTAACACTATCTAGAACTTCTATAATCTTTTTGAAGACTTCAACTTTAGATGATTCTATAATAGGAGGAAAAAATTGCATAGATTATTTTAGACATTTGTGTATTATGGTACAAATGTAAAATAGTAGAAAATATAAAATATAACAGAAAATCACATTTTGTTTGAAACAGAGCTGTATAAATAAAATGCATACAAAAATTTGTAGATAGAAAGCTTTAAATGTATTATTATTATTATTATTATTATTATTATTATTTTAAGAACATAAAAAAAAAAGAACTAGAATAGCAGGCAAAAAACTTTAGACTGCTTTCCTAGTCTCGCATGATTTTATTATTTCAAATAATTAGTATTCATTTACACGTTATCTTGTTAACAAAGAAATAAAACAAATTTCTTTAAAATATTATAGACTCAATGTTATTTCTGCCCTTGCTTGTAATTATTATTTCTGGTAAAACTTCATCACCAAATGTTGATACAAAACTAGGAATGTGGGTAGAGTCCTGCACAGGTCAGGTTTTACCCAACCCAAACCTGACAAGTGAATTTTAAATCAACCCAAAACCCGACCCGAACCCAACAAATAAATTTCATTCGACCCGAACCTGCAATAAAGAATTTTTGGCAACCCGACCCAAAACCCAAATCTAAATGAAAATTAATAATTCATCTAAAAATCCTGAAAAACATTTTTAATTTATAAAATAAAGTAAATTTTAACTATCACACTGCTGTGTGTTTGTGGTAAATAATTTTAAAAAGAATTAAAATGTAATTACTAATACTAAGTTATAACTAAGTTAAAAATTAAAAAATCTGAAAAATAGATTAATAATAATTTTTAACTATTTATGTGTGTAGTGAACTTCAAGTGTACAAAAATGAGTTTCAAGCTTAGTGTTTGTAGTTTTATTGCTCAATGCTTATCACACACAGAATAATATTAAAATAATACAGCATTACAAAAGCCAACTAAACGTCCACTAAACTGATTTAAATCTGCATTCCTATAACTTCTTAAAAACATCTGCAAGAGTAAAAATAATAATTATCAGTTTAAATTCACAATTTATTTTAAAAGGATATAAGTAATCAAAATAGATGAATCATAACATCTGGTTACTGTAGGAGAAGTAGCCTGTTTTCAACAGCTTATATAGTAAATAATAATTGCCTTTTTTTTTTTTTCTGTTGCTTTAGTGCAATATGGATGTTTATTTTACTATGATAATTTGGGTAAGCGTACATTCATCTCGGGTGTATAGAGCAAACAAATTTCTGCTTTATTAAGATTAAATTTTTTTTAAAGATGTTCTCAAGTCGACCCGATTCATTGAAAACTAAACCCAACTCGCAGTAAAAAAAAAAAAAAATCCAGTCAACTCGACCCGCATGAAAACTAAATCAGTCAACCCGACCTGATGCAAGACACTAGATGTGGGTCTTCAGAAAAATTTTAAAACAGAAAATTTTCTGCAATTTTCATATATAATTATTCAATTCAAAAAGAATTAATAAACAAAATCTAAAAATTATGATTTTATGGTATTAAATATGTATAAAGCTAAAAAGCTATAATAATTCTTAATGACTATTATATGCAGTGTTGCCAGATCTGGTGGATTTTTCATTTAATAATCATCAGTAATTTTTTATTGAAAGGCATGCCTACTCACTTCGAAGACTGATAATCTATTATGTATATCAAATAATACTTCTCAAAATTATTGGTAATTATTGAATAAAAAATCTGCCAGATCTGGCAACACTGATTATATGCACTAATGTTTGAGAAATTTATATGAATAAGGTCTGTGTATCTATTTAACCCATTACCTACTGGTGTTAACACCAGAAATAATTGCATTTAACAGTTAACTAAAAAACATTAACCATTGTTTTTAAGTAAGAAAATAGTAGATGTTTATTTTATTACAATAAATTTGATTTGAAAAATAATTTTATGTTTAAAAAGGAATTTAACTTGAAGCATTTTTCAAACAAAACTTTTGAAAATTTTCATATTTGAATGAGCTGACATAACTTGTAAAAAAAATTTTTCATAATAAAATAATTACTTTTGAAGCAATCTGTAATTTTTGCTGTTTTATGCTCCCTCAAGGAAATCTCCATAAACATTTATTTCTATTCATTTTATACTCTTATTCCGCTGAAGTTGTACAAATACAACACTCTATTTTTAGTAAGGTAAGACCAATTTTCATAATTTTATTTTAAATTATTGTTATATATGATCAAAATAATGAAAATTACTGTTTGTATTTAAAAAAAAATCATTATTTCAAGTTTTGGCGGTTAATGGGTTAACCTAAATTTTAATTCAAACGTGAGCTTATTATTACAGTAGAGAACCATTTATACGTTTTTCAAGGGACCATTCCTAAAAAACATATAACTGAAAAAAATGTACAACTGAAAATTTGTTTAAACATTAATACACAATAAAGTGTCAAGTTGAATAAATTTTCTTGATTCCCTTGACATTTATTCAACTAAGATATATTTTTAATTAAATCTAAAATATTTTTAAAAGATAGGATAAAAATTAAATGATAATTAAAAATATAGAAAATCAAAAAAATTCCTTAAGATTTCGATTTTAATATTTAAAGACAAAACCTTTCATTTTTTAAATGAAGATCACATTTTTGCAAATGGTTAAAAGGAGAGAGAGAGAGGGAAAAAAAAAAAAAAAACCTTGTCTCTCCAACAGTAATGTCAAATAAACACAATAAGAAATAAGAAAATTTTCCAGTATCCTATTCAAGTCGCCCAACGGAAGTGAGTAATAAATCTTCACATTTATAAAATGCCTATAAAATTCTGGGTTCTTTTCATACCCCATCCCTGGAATCAATTAAATGAGAGAGTGAGAGGTCTACAAGCTGTCACTATTCCGGCTACTTGTATACTTACCAACCCAAATGCTTATTTCTGAAAATTTCTGTAAAGCTGCCTTCAAACTCTAGCAACTTGCAAAGCGGCTCTATTGATATATCTTTGATGTGGTATTTGAGTCATCGCTCGCTAGAGGTGTCGCTCTCAAACCTCCTAGTGTGGAAATTGCATCTGGACAAGGGTCTCTTTTGTAAAAGAGGAATAAAAAGTAATGTCCTTCATTGTAAACAAATGCACAATTTCAAGGGTCACTTTCGGACAATGGATAATTTATGACTTTTGAAGCTCTGCATCTCTCCCAGAGTTTGAAGTAGCCAGGGACGAAACTAGGATTTTTTTCACCCGGGGCAAGGAGAGATCTTGGCGCCCCCCCCCCCCCCCCCAACCAGAAATTAAAATTTAAAAGGAAATTTTACAAAGTTTTTATGGCCATTTTATTTTCAACTGCATTCATAAGAAGTAAATATTGAATTTAATTCAGATTTTCGATAAATTTACAGATTTTGAAATTATGATTATATTTAACGGATATGTGTGTGTGTCTGTATGGGACACAAATACTGTAGCTAATTTATGAACTACATGTTCGAAATTCCATGAAACCTAGTGTGCAGTTGAATTCTGACATAAACTGGTGATGTCTAGTTTTTGATATATATTGCTCGTCTTGCAGCACTTATAGCTATATCTCTTTCTTACAGCTATATCTCAGCATCTCCAGGACGGAATTTAACAAACTTTATACATTATATGCTTGTTATGAAAAACAGAGTTTACAAAACAAAACACAATCGCAACATGTGTTTCGTGTCGTAAGACTTAGCATGACACTTCGCCAGGCGTAAAAATGTCAAGCACAAGTAGAGCTACAACCAGCCGATTTTTATAACGATTTTTATTTTAACATATATGTTTTATATCTTTATAACATTTCTTTAAAAAAAAATAGATTGAAGTTGTGAATCAAAGCATGATTTTAGGGGGGAAAAGAAGAAAAGCGTATTATAGAGGAAGATTTAAATTAAGCTACAGTTTTTATTTATTTATTTATTTTTACTGGTTTAATGATAGTTTCTGGTTTTTTTCCCCTCTCTCTTAAATTAATGGTATTTATAAATGACAATTCTAAAACAAGTGAATATAAATTTCATATTCAATTACTTTTAAAACTGAAAATATCATCATTTTGAGTGAATTTAAAATGATATTTTGAATATTATAGTCATTACATCAACTATACTGCAGAGAAATAAACGGACAAATATTTAAGTTTTTAATATGATTAAAATGCATAAATTAATAGATATGAACAAGTATCTAAAAACTACTCATATCCATCAAGTACGAACTAACCGTTAACTGTCTAAATACACTGCGGTGCAAAAAAATTTTTTTTTCGAGCCCTGGTACCATTCTTGCTGATTCTCATGTAAAATGATCTCCTGGATCCGAATATGACCCCCATTTTGCCCAATCACCCACCGTTTTCTCGGGATGCCACCCTTTCTGTTACTGTTTGGTAGATTTATGGCCATAAATTTGATTTGGAGAATGGAAAAGAATTATTTTAATACTTTAAAATAAAAAATATATATATAATTTATAATAAATAATAGTAATAATTGATTGATAAAATATAAAAAATGTAATTTGTAATTTCAGTGGCAAATCCCCTCCTCCCCCTAAATTTTCCCCTTGCTGCAAATGTTCATGTTTTAGAATTTTTCATTTCTGTAGCCCCTCAAAAGACATTTAACAGTTAAAACAATCCATTCATCCCTTTCAAATCAAATTTATAGCCATAAAAATACCGGAAAATGATAAAAATAGGAGAGCGTCCCCAAATAATGGTGGGTGGTGGGGCAAAATGGGCGTCATAATCGTATTCAGGAGGTTATTTTACATAAGAATTTGCAAAAATGGTGTTGGGGCCGATTTTCATGCAGAGCAGTGCCATTTGTAGATAATCTTTTTTTAAATCATTTTCAGGAAATAAAATAGAAAGGCAGGTTCTAGTCTATGAATATTCTCGGAACCAATCCAAGAAGACTATTATTAGAACCACTAACTTCATGGTAATAGGATTATATACACCACAAAATAAGAATATCGTTTGTTCAGAAATAATATTCTACAGTTTTTTACAGAATCTCTCATAGGCAAATGCATAGCTTAGAGTTCAACAGAATTCGCTCCTGTGCAGATAGCCTACTTTTGCACTCTTTGACAAACAATTAGCTGCGATAAACAATACATAATATATAGAAAAAATTAACTCCGATAAAACTGAGAAAGGGCTTGCTGATTTTGGCAATCCTGAACTATTTTCTGCCAAATTTGATCGCTAATCTCGTGATGTCACTAAATTTATCACCAATGTAGATGACAACTTGTCGCAGAGTGAATGCTTTGGCGACAAATTTGGCAACCTGGCATTAATTTTGATGAAAAATAGTGGCTTAATATTGCCGAAATTTGGAAGCTGGCATGATCTACTGTTTTCTTGCGCAGAACTAACTTCATCAAAAGTTCTACAAATCACTAATGAGAATATAAAACGGAAAGAGTCATTACTATAATTATTGTTGACAAGAGCCTGTCTATTTCTTTACGTATTACTTTATACACGGTATTGCAGTTAAAAGGGAAATATATGGCAGATTTCTTCACTTCCACGGAAATGGGCATTAGTGGCAAATTTTGCGACTTGGCGAAAGATTTAGCAATTTGGCACCCAATTTTTTCGAAAAGTTGTAATTTAGGGTAGCCAAAGTTTAGAAGATCTAACTTCAATAGAAGCCGACTTGTAAAATTTTTCAGGTTAATTCATTAGTTTGTAGAGTAGAACTATCTCGAAAATTCTATAAATCATTAGCAAGACTGGATGAGTTCAGTTTCTGTTTGGACTGCAAGCTGAGCGTACATCTCTAAGAACTTTAAGCATTTGGTCATTGTTCTGAATTAGTAAAATTGTTCTGAATTCCTGTTCTGTGGAGTTCCTCTTCCTAGGCTGTTCATGAGTACGAAAAACTGGTTATGTGAAATTGCAACGTTCTACGTCTAATTGTTTTTGAGTTATACGAGATACACACACACATACGTACACACAGACGTCACAAAAAATCGCATAAATTCGTAGATATCACAAAAGCGGGAGTTCATGTCAAGACCAAAATTGGTAAATAACAATTCCAAATATAAATTTGCAACTCTCTATGGCCATTCGTTTATGAGCTATGCGATACACAAAATCCATTTCGCAAATTGGTTTCACAATACTTCCTTATGCTTCGAATAAAGAAGTAAAAAGTATAGTAAAAGTATAGACATTTTATTTCATTGTAATATTTATAATTATACATGTTAGGAGGTAGTGGTGGCTTTAGTTGTCTTAGTACTTTGATAGGGAATTGCTGAGCCTTGTGAATGATAGCTCCTAACTCAATTATTAACTAGTTATTTTGCATTCTTTTTGCCCTTTTATTTTTACTGCACTAGATTGTTTTATAACATTATGGCCTTATTTTGACATACTTATTTTAATAGTCGTACTTTTAATAGTCACGACGGCGCCCTGAGCAAAAAAAATTTTTTTTTTTTGCTTCCTTATGAATCATAATTTCTAAAGAGCCTTCTGAAGTTTAATCAAATATACTACGTATTTACCAACCATTTACTTTTAAAAAAACCTTGGCTGGAAGTCAGGACCACTTGTAAATTACTCTTCTTCGATTGCGAGAATATTTTACCACACTCACTAACCTTAAAAAAATATTGTTAGTCTTGGGGAACACTCTATCTACCATGCTTTTCCTTGTAAATGAATTCTGTTATCTATTAATCTTCTTTCTACTTTTTTTTTTCTTTGTTCAAATTGCCCTGACTAAAAGAATTTGACTTTTTTATTCTTTTTCTTTCTTTCTTTTCTTTTCTTCTTCCTTTTTTTTTTTTTTATCTTAATTTGTAAATAAGGCAACAAACCAGCCTTTTTCAGTGCCCTTCTCCATCTGGCACCCGGGGCATATGCCCCGCTCGGCCCCTCTAGTTTCGGCCCTGGAAGCAGCTTAACACCCACCCCTCTCTTTCCCTCAGGCTATCATTGCAGATCACACTTTGTATGTACTGTAGTTCTAAGAAAAAATCATCGAAAAAGATAAGAATAAAACATAGAGAGCATACATCTTTTTTTTTTTTTTTTTTTTTTTAATCCTGGAATGAAACTTAAACTTGGGATTTTACAAGGGGATAAAAACGTGTAAGTGAAATTAAGAAATTGACTCGTGTCGTATAAATGAAATATTTTAACATTAGATTTCAACGGAATGATTTGGGACCGAAGTTGAAAAACGTAAAATGGGAAACGTATAAAAGGTGCTCCACTATATTATTATTATTAATATATAGCTAATAATGCTGTGCTTGCGCTTTTCTCTTACTCCAATAAGACCCTGATTCTTTTTGCTTATCTGTCATGTTTGTAAAATAGCTAATAAAGTAAACATAAGTTATTATTTAAAAAAAAAGAAATACATAAAATACCATTCAAGTGCCTGTTCAGTCTTCATAGAAAATCAGGATATCTTTCGGGAGTCAGTGAATAAATGGTAAAAAGTGGCAAATATATAGAAATCAACATGTATATTTCTGCTAAAATTAACTGCCATAAAAAGTGATTTTAAAACAAAATATACATTTTTTTTTTTTTTTTAAGTTGCAGAGTTGAAAAAAATAAATACAATTAGTTCTTGGTTAACAGGGATTCAAATAACCAGAAAAATACAAGAAATTATTTTTTCCCCTTCCAAAAAAAAGAAGAAAAAAAATCCGCTATTTTAAGAAGCTTACATTTTTTTTTTTTTCATCTTCAAATAATCATAGTGTCCGATTTATTATAAAACAAATCAATGTTTATATTTATAAAGGCAAATTTTCAGAAAAGAATTCCTATTCGGACACAGTCCTCTGCTGAATGGAAGGGAGCACATATTTGGTATTTTCAGAACAAGTAAAATTCATATGAAATGCAGAGAGACCATTTAATCGATAGGGGGACGGGTACTTTTGTGGTATTTTATGCCATACAAATTTGGAAATGCTCTCTTCTATAAAGATTTAGCAAAGCACAATTGATGATTGTTTTCTCAAGGTGAGTGTGAGATATTCGGAAGAGATCGTATAACTGTTAAACAAAAAAATTATGAGTTTTCAAAGAAAGAGAGAAAGATAAGAAATTGAAAGGGGTGGTAAATAAAAAGGTCTGAGAATATTTTTATCATTTGGCACATTTTCATTTGTGTATTGGGCGAGCACCCCGTACCACATCACACATCCCTTGGTCTGCCACTGCATCTGTATTTCAGGAAATATTGCATTACACAAAATTACATATAAATTTATATGCAATAACACCATGGCATAAATTATTGCCTAGTACATTTTTTTTTTAAATTGCAGCAGGTGACATTGGTATCTGGATTTTTCTAAGTTTTTAAATTGGAGGGATTAAATAAAATTTCTTATAAATCCACACAATGAAAATTATTTATAATAGTTATAATCATGTAGGAAAAAGTATTTTGACGCATAGGAACAATGCTTCCCCCTCCCTCCAAAGGGGGACAAATTTTTTATATGTATATCTTTTCAAAAGAACTTATGAATATCTTTAAAACAAGTAGTTGAAATATTCATCGGTGATAAATTAAATCTAAATTATCAATTTTTTTCTCTTTTAACAAAACAAAAAGAAGAAGAAAAAAAAGAAAAAGCATGTTTTAAGATATTATTAGTGAACATAAAATTGATTTTCTTTAGACATAGTGTTATATTTCTATTAAAAATAAATCATTTGCATTCATAATGGAAATTAATTTTAAGAAATAAAAATTTTAATAGCTTTTTGTACTGAGTGAATTTATATAGGAAAATATAGAAGAAAGATTTGTGTGCAAGGTTTAAATAATGCAGGGGCATGCCGGGCATGTGATCCGAGTAGCAGGGGTTCATAAAACTGGCTCTAAAAAAGTCAAATGCTAGGCATGCACAGCATACCTGTGAAAAGTTATTTAAACTTAAAAAATATATTGGTTAAAACATATTTCCATCATCAACTGTTTAGATTTTGAAAACTATACTATTGGAACATGAGATAATTTCTTGAGAAATTGAATAGTTGGTGTCCTTTCATCGCTCTCTACAGTTTTGTTTAGCATAGCCAGTGTTTATCGAATGTCTCGATACTTACAGACAGGTACATAGTAGATAATGCTACTCTTCTAAATCATACCCTTTTTTAACCACTTCACTGGCTACTGTAGGGTGTGGAAGGCTGCATTTTCCCCCAAGTTATCTCGGGATGGCCAGTGAAGTGGTTAAGGGAATATCCCTTATAGTAATACTCCCTTAAATTTTCCCTCGTTTAAAGTGGTTTTTGTCATTTAAAGGGTCCAAGCCATGCTATCCCCAGACAGCATGACTTCGAGATTTGGGGATTGTTAAACCATTAGGGATTTTCTAATTTTTTTAGAAATTGTTGCATTGTGAGAAGAATAGTTTCTGACATATGACTCTGATACTTTTAGCTATCAATTTGTACTTGATTGGTTTGTTCTTTCAAAGATCAATAGAAGAAGTTAAAGAAAAAAATTTCCTTTTACAAAATTTTATCACTCCAATAATTTAAAATTTTACATTAACCATAAAACGTACAGATTAGCAAAACACTTCATAGGCTTCAGCACATTCATTTTTTTTTTTAAATATCGCATTATTATTATTATTATTATTATTATTATTTTTTTTTTTTTTTCAATAGAAAAAAATTTCATTTGTTTGCAATATTTTTTGTCAACTGAATAAATATAAAATTTTTTTAGAAAAATAATTTCTTCCCCCTTAAGTAATTAAAGGTAAGAAAAGGTACTTGGTGTCGTTAATATAAAGGAAAATGAAACAATGTTAGAAAGAGCACTTATTAGGGAAATTGAAAAATTAGCAAATGGCATTTTGAATCTTCTGAAGTTCCATCATCACTGTTTGTAAAAACTTAAAAAATATTATAATATGAAAAAAAAATTAAGAAATATAAAAAGAAAACTAAAATACCTGGAAACATATTAAGTTTAAATAGTTCAAAATTTTCGACTATGTTGTTTTATTGACCTTGCATATTTTTAAGATTGTTTCACACCTTTGGACCACGTTTGCTTAGAGACCTTTGGTCCAGATATTTTAATTAGTGTATAATAAGCAACAGGAAACATACTATAGTAATTCTATGTAAGTTTTAAATAAGTTTTATAGAAATTTAAACATATTTATGAAAATATGAAAACAAAGAGATAATATCTAGGTGGATGAACTATTATCATAGATACCTTTTTTAACTTACTTAGAAACTGAACACTCAACTACAAGAAGATAACTGTGTGTGTGTGTAAATATGGCTGCAAATTTATTATTATTATAGATTATTATTATTATTATTATCAATTATGGATTTTCTGTTTTTAAATTACCAGTACTCAGATAAATAAATAAAAATAATATTTAAAAGGGGAAATATACATAACCACAGAAAAATTGTCTCATATGGTTAAAATAGCACTCACAGCATATTGTGATACCATATTTGGTGGGAAATTGCTATTATTTTATGGTCGACCGGATAAATGAAATAAAATATAGTAAATAATATGACAGTAAATTCTATTTGTAGTATATATAGTGCTGTGCAAATGTAATTTTTATTTAAAAATGAACATGCTACTTGATTCTTTTTATCTGTTTTGAAATTGTCATTCGACAAACACCCAAACTGAAGTCTACAGGTAAGGTATTGTTACAGACAATAGGAACACGGTCCTAAGATTTTGCATGTGTCAAAGATGCTGCTGAAAGCAGAGGGGGACCTAAAATGAAATTTTGAGCCCTTTCAATGGATTTTCTGTTTTTAAATTCCTTTAAATATAGTGACTAGCAAAGTGGACAATGCATGCTGGTAGATAAAGAATAATATATTCAGCTATTAAGAATTTTTTATGAAACTGTTGATTCCTTACATTCACTACATACATATGCCATTTAAGTTATTATGTAATAAAAATGATTTTATAAAAATATTTCTATCAAAAATCTAGTTTTGTTCATAATATGAAAAAAAGAAATTTTTAGGATATTGGAGGTCAAGAAATTTTTCCTACAATTAAAAAATGAAAAGTATGTAAATTATAATTAAATAAATAAAAAAATTATATTTTAAGTAAATTGGAGTGTAAAGGTTGATATTTTTTTTATTTACCAACTATGTGAAAAATACCAGAGCCGGGCTGGTATTTTTCACATTGTTGGTAAATAATAATAAAAAAATATATATATCAACCTTTACACTCCAATTTACTTAAAATGAATTTTCACGGTTGATGAATTCATAAATAAATATTTCTAAAAAAAAAAAAAAATTATATTTTATTACCTTTGTCGGAATTATCATTCCAGAAATATTCAGGAGGGGATCCACTAATAACCAAATCAATTTTAGGCAGGCACTTAATCTGAAATATATGTTGCAGTATGAATGGATAGAAGTACAGTTTTGATTTTAAAAAGTTACCTATAAACTGAAAGAAAGGTCAATACACACCATATACAGCAAAGCACCAATTGTATATCTTTCAAGGGACTGATGTAAAAGAGTGTATAGTTGAAATTAAAAATATATAAACTTGGATTACAATAAATTTAATGGCACTGTAGCAAAATTTCCTTGAAATATTAATTAATGGATTATTTTTAACATGGCAAGTAGTATATAATTTTATAATATAATTTATATTTCAAAATAATAAATTAATAACACATTTATTATAAATATTGAGCAATAATGCGTGACTTGAGTACTAAACATATACTTCATATCTTCAATGCTACAGTGCACTCTCAAAAATTCACTTGTCTAAAATCTGCATATAATTTACAATGTAAGCAAACATCTGATTTGTTTAATAAAGAAGCATCACAAAACTGGCGTTGTAAAATTATTACTTACAAACTTTGAATAAACACCATAAAATGCAATAAACTCGCAACAATCGCAACAACGTGCGTTGCCGCTCTGACTGCAGCACTCGTGCTTACTTTGTTCGCCTGATGAAGGGTCGTGTGTTTTTCGACCCGAAACAATTGTTGCGAGTTTATTGCATTTTATGGTGTTTATTCAAAGTTTGTAAGTAATAATCTGATTTGTTGATTAATGAATGGCAGAAATTGAGAAGTTGGTTTACAAAAAAAAAAAAAAAAAACAGTTATTAAATCTAGATAATTTAGAATTGCAATAAAAATGTGCAAAAATTCAAATTTTTAATTAAATACCATAAAAATTGGGAGAGAGGCCATACTGGCGTAAGGGCCGCATAAGTAGAAATGTAAAAAAAATAGTAAATGTACTCACCAGAAGAGCCGCACCGGCATAAGTCAATGCAAAACAGAAGTAGCTAACTATATTTTAATTATACATAATTTTTAACTCCTTAAATGCAGATAATTAACAGAAAATGCGATCATCAAAGCCATCAAATTGTGAATCTTAGCTTTCGGAATGAAACAATGTTAATAACTGTTCATCAAGTTCATTTTTTGCTGCACCTGCACCATCACTATTGGTCACATTATTCGAGATATCTGATATATCGCCTGTTTCTGAGAGAATACCAGCTTCCTTAACCTTCCAGCGGGCGCGCGTATATGAGAGATACACTAGCAGTGAATCTCATTGTATATCTTAAAGTCAGAGAGCATTTGGAACACACATCTTTGGCTATTCACTCAGCATATATTTATCTATTTTTATTTATTTTTTGAACCTCGAGACAACAATATGAAGCTGTATATTTGCTATTTGTATTTGAAAAATACGCGCGACCGTTCATGTAATGTTTTGTTATATTTGATTTTTCTTTTCGCTATTTGAAAAGATTCTTTGTTGTTTTTGTTTTAAACATTATTATTTTAAATATTTTTAAAGTTAATTACTTTTTAACTTTACACTTTTTATTGACAAAATATCAACTATATTCTTTACCTTATTTTCAAATAATTCCGATGTTTCTTTGATTACTTTATATTGATTTTGTGATTACAGTTTCATTCTTTTCAATTTTTTCTTAATGAATAAAAGTTCTAATTGAATGTTCTTATTAATCTTCAAATGGTTATAGTATAATTAAAATATTCAGATACTTTAAAATACATATTTTACAGTAGTGTATGTGAAAAATACGTGCGACCTTTCATGTTCGTATAAGCAGCGCGCCCGCTGGAAGGTTAAGTCCTGAAACGATCATCGCTCTTTTTACTGATTTCCATGCATTTTCCACCCACTTTCACACTTTGCTATAGCTCGCTTCATATTTCCATTTTTTGTATAAGCATTTAGACCACTAGTCATCCAGTTTTCCTAGTTGTGTCGCATCTCGTCTTTAAAAGATTTATTTAGTGTAAGGTCAAGTGGCTGTAGTTTATTAGTTAATCCACCTGGAATTACCACTAATGTGGCCGATGATTTCTTGCAAGCACTTTTGACTGTGTCTAAGAGATGTGCTGACATGGAATCCAAAATGAGTAAACCGTGAGGTTTAAAAAAAGCTCCACTTCTTTTCAGCCACACTTCTTTGAGCCAGTCAATCATTACGCTTTCATACATTCATCCCTTTTCATTTACTTGTAACTACTATGCTGTTTGAGAAATCTTTTGGGATGATTTTCTGCTTGAATATAAATAGCAGTTTTAACATTTCATTGCTAGCAGTGCATGCTAGAACGCAGGTAAATGAATTTTTTTCATGGCCAGTGGTATGGATGCTAACATTTTTTTATGCTTTCATATGAACAGTTTTGTTCAGAGGACAGTCAAAACTTAATGGAACTTCGTCCATGTTAACAATTTGTTCCAAATTAAATCCCTTTTCCGATACTGTATCATTCACATATTGTAAAAATGCAGCTTTTTTCTCTTCCCAGTCAGAAGGTAAACCTTGACCAACAGTTGTTTTACTTCTCCCAGAAAGTCCATGCCTTGTTAGGAATCTGCTGCACTATGACTGGTTTGCAGTAAAAGATTTCAGCTTCATTTGTAAGGCTATTAGTTTTGCTTTCAAACAAATTTTAACTGTAGATACTGGAAATTCGGAATCACGCTGCACTTTTACCTAAGTGGAAAGCTGTTCTTCCAATTTTGGATACAATACAGTTCCAGTACGATTTGCACATTTATCCTTAGGCATATCAATTACTTTATTTTTTTCTTTAATCCAACGTTGAACACATTTTTTATCTATTTCATATTCTTATGCAGTAGCACAATTGCAGATTTCTTCGGCTCTTTTAACTACTTTTAGTTTGAAACTCACAGTGTAACTTCTCAAACGTTTAGGAGCCATATATTTTTGGTATTATATTATCTTGCAAATAACCAAAACATAAACCATTAAATCAACAACATACTTAAGAGAGAAAAGCTCATTCTATAAATGTCTAATGACTCATCTACGTATTAGAGTATATTTTAAGAGATTTTCACTGGGTGGCACTAAGGCTGTTACACTAAACCTATTACACATACATGAATACATAGTTGCCAAATTTCCGTTTTTTTTTTTTTTTGAGTAAAATGCATAACCACTACTTTTAAATGGTTTATACATGTATCAATCCAATAAGAAAGAAAAAAGGTGTATTCAGTTTTATAAGTTCCCCATAATATAATAGGTATGGAGAACTTAAGTATTCGTGAAAATTTTCATCTTCAGTTGATTCTTTTAATGTTTCGGATTGGATTTTGGAATTGGGAATAAGGCCCATTAACTGCTGCAGGTCCTATGCCTGAAGGAGAGTGCCCTCCATGGGGGTCTTTTTAATGTTTTGGAGTGTGAAGAATCCAAAAATAACAAAATTGATATGGTGTCCATCTATAAAGTGTCTATTAGTATGTTAGTTTGTGTATGATATCTCAAGAAAAAATTATTACAAAGAGGTCGGAACAGTTTTGAAATATTACTAGTTACACAGGCAAGAAAGCAATTGATCTCCAACATTCTAATTGAAAATTTTCGAAAGTTATTTGAAATTTACAATTTTCTAAATATGGGCAAATAGAGCAAATTCTCACTTAAAGTTATATTAAAAGGAATATTTTTACTGAAAAGATATCAGACCAGCTTCAAAAATTATATTATTCTAATTTAAAAAGTTATTCAAAATTTAAGATTTTCCCAACATTGCAAAAATGTAAATAGAGTAACACATTTTATACAAATTTGTATTGATTATGGGGATCGCTGCATTTAAAATAGTATGTGACTGCGTGAAAAATAAACCGCGAAACAGATCACAATAATATGAAGGATAAGTTATTTAGGATAAGTTAAATGTATCAACTCAATGTGGGTAGCCTATAAAGTGAAGCATTTCAATCTGCGACCGTGTCAAGTGATTGATCAAATTCATTTTTCTTAACTTGATTTTTGTATGTCCTGTACTAGAAATTTCTGAGTAATACATGATGGGAATTGATTATGGAATTGTTGCATATGTAGTTATTGTAACTGAGCAGAGTTCACCAGTGTCAACTAGTTTTCTAAGTAATTATTTACACAATGCATAAAGAAAACTAGTTAACTTACGTAATTCCTCGTGATACATTTATGTTTTATTCATAAATTTTAAAATATAGGCAAAAGAAATTTTAAGAAAAATTTAGGTTTTTCCAACTCAAAAATAGCCACCTGGAAAAATTACATATACGGAAGAAATTTCCCTCTCAGGAGAAAAAGTATAGTATTTCCATATATGTATAAAAAAAAATATGCTGAGTTATTATTGCTGTTCTAAATAAAAGTGGAAACAAAATGGAAAAATGATTTCTAATAAATTTTAGAATAAAATATTTCTTCAATATTAATAAAACTAATCTATCTTCCGCTTAAAGCCCGGAAGGCCCGGGTTCAATTCCCAGCTCTGGTATTTTTCACATAGTTGGTAAAAAATCAGTTTTCTACTCCATTCTATCAAAAATGAATTTTCTAGGTTGTTAAAAAAAATTTTAATTGAAATTTTGTGGCCTATTGAAGTTGTGCCATGTTCAAATTCATCACTTGATATAGCTGCTCTAATGCAGACTTGGTGACCTTGCCAACGTATATTGTATGAGAAGTGTCCAGCTGGTTGTCTGCCAGGGTGGCTCAGTGGTTAGAGCATCCGCACGTTAAGCAGAAGGCCCGGGGTTCGATTCCTGGCTCTGGTATTTTTTACATAGTTGGTAAAAAAAGAGTTAGAAAATTTACCTGAGGTCACATGATATCTATAACTTCCCCTAGCAATATATCTACTGGAGGAGGCCAAAAAATGTCTATTGCCTAAGGCCGCCTTTATACTATTATTAATATTAGTTTCAAGAGTAAATTTAATGCTGTTGTCTAAGTCATTAAGTAGATCTAATAAGATTTGGGGGAGGTTAACTATTACGGATGATAGAAAAATGAATACATGTGAATGAATACAGTCATTAAAAATATAGTTTTTAAATAATTAAGATTTAAAATACCAGCAAAATGTTTTTTAAAGGATTTTGGATGATTTTTTTTTTTTTTTACCTGGGATATCTCATTAATCATCAACATTTTCACTATGTGTTGGCCAGTTTTTAACTATTTTCTTGTAAATTGTTGATTTTTTTTAGGAATGTAATATAGCAAATATCTTTTATTTAGAAATATCTTTTATTTTAGCTGATTTAATGAAAACTCTACCATCAGGATACACTTCTAGAGGTAACTGTGGACTAGGTTTGCCTGCTTAATCTAAAAGTATGACACCCTATACTGTCAATAAATTGACTGGTAATCACATATCTTTTAGTTTTCATGCTATATTAATTTAAGACAATGTTAACCAACAACTGAAGAAAAAATACCACTGAGTGCTAAAAGATCAATAGTGCAGTCATCTACTAGACATTAGAGTCCAATGTAAACAATTTATACATTCTTTACTCTGTTTCTTATTATTTTCGTATTTTTGTCGTCTTTTATTTTTTAACTTTTTACCTTTTTGTCTTGCACTTTTTTTCTTATATGACAATCTGGATGGGCCACTTTTTTAGCCTTTGTTTTTTCTTTTATCACAGTTTGGCACAGCATGTCCCACTGTGGACCTTGCGCCAGTAAAGGGCAATCAAACAACCATTGTAAGCAGTAAGAGCTTCAGTCTAGAAATGAAGCCTTTTCTGCATGCAACAAGAAAATTAGCCCCTGCGCTCCGCTATAAATAATTATTAGACTGACATCTTTTCTGTATACATTGATGGGTGTATTATCAAAAACTTTGAAATCACTGCTATGTGCTATCTCAATTTTGAAAAAAAATGGAGAGAAGCCCTTTCTGCATGCACTGATTCAAATATTGGCAATATACCTTAGCCAAATTTTATAATTGTTTATATCATTAGCAGATAGTTCAATATCACATAATTTTAATTTGGCAACAATTTCTGAAATGGGATATGAATAATTTGGGTTATTTCCAGAATATCTATTAAGGTGTAGAGATATTTAACCCAGTGTTACTCGCGCTAATCATACATACACAAATGCTTATGCTGTGCCTGTTAGGCCCATTTATAGATTTATATTTTATGCAGGTCATTAAACACCATATTCAGCATTTACTAACTACATAATTTTAGACAATATTTAGAGTACTAATTTTATTCATATGTATAGAATTATGAAAAAAAAAAAAGTACCAAATTCGCACCATGCCTCGGAAGCCTAGCGTGAGTAATGCCGGGTTGACATCAAATTTAACACCGGTATTAATATTGTTATGAATTTGTAAATAATAGCAGTTATTTTTATGTAATTTCTTTTAAAGAGACTTAGTCAGGTTATAAAATGCTAATTTTCTGCATTTCTAGCTTGTTTTGGTGTTAAAATTGTTCATTTTCTTTTTAAAACCTGTTAAAAAGCTTCACCAGGGTGAGTAATGGTCTTGGCAACAAATTTGGTGACTTTTTCATTCCTTAGTGAGAAAATCCTTATTATCGATATTTCGAATATCTAAGCTTTAACTCAATTATTATGGAAGTTAGTGGAAAAATTCTCGATTAATAGGAGGCTATAAAAGGAATTACATTCTGAACAGTTAATCAGTTTTCTCGCCAAACGGCTTGATGTTAAAGTTCCCTGACTGGGTCTCTTGCTATTGATTAATTGCAACCTATTTCTGTGTGTTAATGCTATGGTACAGTTTATGCTGAGATTTTGAAATTGTCAGCTGTTATTTAAACTGTGTTTTCTGGTGAAACTGAAGTTGATACTTGGTTTACAGAACTGTTATCTTCTAAAATATTCTGTAAATGAACTTTTAAGCCTTTACAAGATTCAACTTTAATTCACAGACATTTCATGAACACCAAGTATGAAACAATATTAAAATTATGATTTTCTGTATGAATGCTTTAGTGGATGTTAAACTAGAGTCGGAAGGGTGGTAATAGACAGTTATAAATATCCATAATATAAATTTCTAAACTATACATAGCTCCTTCAGATTTATTTATTAAGGATATAAGGGTTGAGGATCTTTGTGATCTTTAAATTTACCAAATAGGCAAGGAATAACAGGAGCTTAATTATTGAATTTCGAAGGAATATTATTCAGACAACAGCTAATTTTAATTAGAGGTTTGAGGTTATCCACAATTTTATAAATGGTTCGTATTGTATTGTATGGTTTGTATTTTTTTTTAATACTTTCTAATATCACAGTATTGCAATTTTCCCTGTTCATAATTATGCCTTGTCCTGTTAAGTTATTAGACAAGTGATACCTCTACCTTTTTAAGGTCATAAAGGATTTTATATCAGTATAATAAGAGTTTTTAGAGGTGGAGAATTGATCAAGGGATTGTAGTGTGACATTCCTAATGGGCATGGGCGTCGTCACATAGGGGCAAGGGGGGGCACTTGCCCCCTCCTGGAAAATTCTAATAAATAAATCATTATTTAAAAAAATTACAATTAAAGTTGTATCATCAAAATTCAAATAAAATTTATGTCACAGAGCCAATTAGAGTCAAACCCACCAGACTTACATTTATAGGTTGTCTCTAACTTTTCCCTGCAAACAGATTTTAAATGGACTCCACAGTACATTTTCCGGATTAGTGATGGTTTATAATAAGTTGTATAATTTCTATATGTAAAATGTTGTAGCTTAAATTGTATGTATAAAAAATTGTTGTAGTAAATGCTTACACACTGGCTTACTTAATCACCTCAATCAACTAACCAATCATTTGAATCTAATTGAATTTGTAAAAACATGCTGAAATTTTGCAATTTGAAGTTTGCCCCCACCTGAAAATTTTTCTGGCGACGCCACTGCTAATGGGTTGATGTTTGTGAAAGGGAATATATTATAAAGCAGTTTCTATCTGTGCAACAGAGTTGATAATATTAAAATTTTCATACAAATATACGGTATTTAATATTTAAATGAATTACAACAATCCTTTAATTTTAGTTAAATTTCAACACTAAATTTATTAATAAATTAAAAAAAAAAAAAAAAAAAAAATCTTAATATTAGAACTGAAATTAATCCTTTTAGGGGTATCAGCCTCCTCATGGAGGTATTAGGGATATTTTAAAAGGCTTGATTGAGGCTTTAGGATATAATGAATTCACATATATCAGAAGTGATAAAATAAAGTACATATTTTATAAGCAATGGCGGTTTTCTCATGTATTTGAATTCAACATAATATCTCTCCCCTTCACATAAAAAAAAAGCTTCTATTGCTGCTATTACACATAGCAACTTTTTGCACAACTTTTGAGCCGATTATTAATTTGAGCCAATTTTGCTGGCTCAGATCATCTCAACATTTACTGTAATAAGAGTTGGAAGTACGAACAATTTTTTTCTGGCTAGTCATTATAAGTTATCTGTACTAGCAATTTCACTTACGATGATAAACCAATGGGAAGAAAGCCCATTATATGTGCTGACAAAAACACTGTAAAATCATTCATTGTTCCCTTCATACTACCATGAAGACTACACGTGTACCTGGAAAAGAACGATAAATAAGTGTGTCTTGACATGTACTGAACACTATGTAAACAAGTTTTTGGATGATATTTGTCTCAACTTTTGTAACCCTCTTTTGGATTTCGGCCTCCAGCACTTAGATAAAAAGTCAGCTCAAATGAAAGTTGCAAGAAAAGTTTTTGTGTGTAATAGAAGCATGAAGTTGGTGCATATGATAAGTACAAGCTCTAGCCATTGTCTCTAAAAGGATTAAGCATAAAATAAAAAAAAAATTCTAATACATTGCATTCAAAGGTAGGTTCTAATTTTTAAGAAAATCTGTTACACATTCTATAATTTTCATCAAAGCTACAGTTAAAAATTTCACTTTCCTGGTGAATTTGGGAAATTTTGTTAAACTTTAAATAAAATAACACTTTTTATGTATTTTAAAAAAGAATGCTGAACATATAATAATAAATTGTGTATCAAAAATTAGATTTATCCTGAGGGAAAAAAGTGAAATTTTTTTATCATTAAGTGATTTTCAAATAATTTAATTTTATTTATTTATTTATATTAACATTTAAAGTACAGAATACAAGATTACAGATGTATACTATATAAATATATAAATGTCACTGGAATATTTTTTAAAACACAGAATACTACTTTTATATAAATTCTGCTGTCTGTTAATCCTTGTCCATTTTGTTAACACTAGGTACACCACAAAGTTGGCAAGTCCCTTCAACAAATCCAATACTAGGTTACTTATATACAATTTGTTTTGATGACAAATTTTATAGTGAAAGTTATTAAAGTAGGTAATATTAAAATATAAATTACTCACTTTCAGATCTGTGAGATCATTAATATTTCCCAAATATGTGATTGATGTTCCATGCCTCACCTTTGAAACTCTAGTTGCCTTCTCATTTATTTCACATGCAAAATAATCTTGTACAGCAATGCCTAATTTGTCTAAGACAACTTTGCCTAAAAAAACAACATCATATCACATACAGATTTAAAATAAAAATGAAAAGTTTAAAATTTATTATTGTTTTATTTCTTATATAAAAATTGTCAGTGACATTGAATAATAACATAAATATTAGAAAAGGAAATTATTTTTAAATAACTCACCAATGAAAAAGAAATAAAAAAAGGTAACTATAAAAAATCAGTAATGTAATTTTAAAATTATTAAGAGGAATGCTCTTTATCTCTTTTGGATTTTTCTGCTTTTTGTGGCTTTATAGACCCATTTTTTGAATTTTTCAGAAGTCACACTGAATCAAGTATTAGAAAGAAAATCACTAAAGTTGAAACACAATACACAGTTACATTAAGTTTATTATATTGCAATAGATAATGGATATAATTTTATTAAAGCATTAAATATTTGATGATAATAGTGACGAGAAAAATGGCTATTAAAAGTCTTGATGAAATTAACCTTGGATCAATTTAAAAAGTGCATTTTACTGCACATGATAACTGTCAATGAAGCATTTCACAAGGGTACAGATACAGGCTCGTAGCTAGACAATGTTCCTAGGAGGGGCAAAGTTTTGCTGGATGGGGGCTGGGGGCAAAACATTTCTTTGAATTTTTTGATATTTTAACTTTTCCTAGAACATTTTGAGCTAGTCTTTTTCTTTTCTTTTCTTTTTTGGTAAAGAATGCAGCATCTGATGTATCACAAATAAATAATATATTTTGTATGACACAAACATTTCTGGCTTTTTTACTGCACAATATTTATTATGATGATCTGTTTATACAGATACAGATTAATTTACATTAACAATTTTTTCAAGTATAAAAGGGAACTATAATATGAAAACACATGGTAAAAATTGTACATTACATAATTATTTTTTATTTTCTAATATTTGGTCTCACCCAGTAAACATTATGCTTTAAATGAATCGAACACAGCACCTTGTGTCTTCCAGTTTGGAGAGCAGAACCTTAGTTACTAAATAACAGTGTGCTGTGTTTTTAATATCTTTGTAGAGAAAAATACAAACTTCTATTTTTATTTATTGATTTTGAAGATATTTAAATTTGATAAAGGAATCAGTAGGATTTAAAAGATTTAATAATAGCAACAAAAAAGGAGAATGAGAGAAGGAAGAATATATTTTAAATAAGTAAGCCAACATATTTTATCACTTTTAATTTATAAATAACATGTGAAATTTTATTGAAAAAAGTAGAAAAAAATTACTTGCAAAAATAATTTTACATTTATATAAATTAATAAAATCAAACTTTTTTTTTTTTTTTTTTTGAGTGCGTTAAAAGCAGATTAACTGTGTTAGGGCCCTAGCCTATATTTACACAAGTTTTTGAATTAAAAAAAAAAAAAAAACATGGAAAACTCCAGACAGCTAAGTCGATGAGTCAAATCCGGCCTCCCCATCTTTTAAGTTTGAGAGCAGAAATTTGGGCTCTAAAACAGAACTTGTTTTTAATATCTGTTTATAGAAAAATGTATAGATTTTTGTTTTTATTTATAAAGCAGGCTAATGTTTCATTAACTATCAAGATATTTAAATAATATAAAGAAATTAGTAGGATTTTAAATTCAATAATAATATCATAAAAACAGTGGAGAGAGGGGATAAAAAGAAAAGAAAGATTATATTATTTTTAACTTAATAATAATAAGTTAAAAAATTATATATTTTTTAACTTCACTGCGGCATCCCTAGAAATGAGATTGCAGATAAGTTGGCCAAAAGGAGATGTACCATTCAACAGAACCATCCTGAGGAGGTATGCTACAGATCTGCCTCCAAAATAATTATATTAACCCTAAGAAATATATACACATCTAAATTGAAAGAAAGAACAAGAGAGAAACTTAGGAAAACAACTATCCTCAATCTTCCAGACTATCCCAGATACAGAGCTGTTACTGCTTTTTGTATGGCTACTATGCTCGACTGTCTCTATGCACATTTGTTTCAATATAAGATAGTTAATAGCCCTGCCTGCCCTCTTTGCTGCAGTGACCTGGTGATGACTGCAGACCACCTCCCTCTCTGCCCAGCTCTGAAGGAAGAATCCATTTACTCCCGCTATTGGGAGGCTAGAACTTTTATTCAGTTTTCAACCTTGATTCTAGTTCTTCTGCTTTTTTTTTTTTTTTTTTTTTTTTTTTTGTTGTTGTTTGTTTGTTTGTTTCACTTTTAATGTGCCTGTTTCTGGCTCTGTTTGTTTATACTCTGTATCTTTTTTTGGTGAAAGAACAGTGTTCAAATTCACCTGCTACATTGGAAATAATAAACAATATGTTAAATTTCATTAAACATGTAGAAAAGTAAAAAGTATATGTGGAAATATTTTTTAAATTTTGCTTAAATTATAGTTAAAGTAAGTAAGAAAATAACACACCACATCATTTTAAATTTCTAAGTGTTGAAATTATACGTATGAAATTTCATAAAAAGGGAAAAATAAATATACATATGTTTTTAATATTTTGATTAAGTTAATAAATAATTTACAGGGTGTCTTATAAGTCTGCAGACATTTAAAAAATTCTTAACTAGTCGAGAAAATTGTGTTATTAAATCAACACATGAAACCGAAACCAACAATACTTTAAATTTTCTTGACGTCACCATCATCAAAAATAAAGACCACTCCATTGACACCACCGTTTTTAGGAAACCTACTAGCAATAACAAAATTATTAATAATAAATGTCGCACCCCCCTCCCTTACAAATATGCCGCTATTCATTCCTATGTCAACTGCGCTATCCTCATCTGCTCAAATAAAAAATATTTAAATTCCGAATTAAAATTAATAAAAAATATTGTTAAAAAAAGCCAATTATAACCCTGCCATTGTTGACACTTTTTACAAAAAACGTATAAAATTTCTTAATCGTATTCCTAATGCTCAAAAAATAAAACAATCTTTCACCCCCGCGATCCCCTATTGCAAAGGTGCCTCGCTAAAAATTAAAAATGAAACCAAAAAACATAACTTTAATATACCAATCAAACCAAACAAAAATATACATCAACGCATTCATAATGAAAAAGATCCCATCCATTTTAAACACACCGCAGGTATCTATAAAATTAATTTCCCGTTCCAAAATAATAATGCTACATACGTTGGTATGACTAAACAAAATATTAAGGACCGAATTTCCGAACATTTTACCGACCTAAAATATAATAAACACTCTACAGCCTTTTTAAGAATTAACAATACTAACCCAATTAACATTAACTCAATTAATTATCAAAAAATAGCACCATATAACTCTCATCATTACGCCCTCAAAAGAGAAGCTCTTGAAATACTAACTTTTAACAATGCTGTTAATGATATCGAGCACAGTATTATTCCGCCCGAATGGCAACCACTATACCAACAAACCAAACGAAGTGAGAGGAAGAGTGAAAAAAAAACGACGAATAAACAAACCACCCAGCAGTAAACTTCAAGTCATTCACGAGCTCTGATGATGGCCCCGACTGGTGTGCCGAAATATATAGAAGCTCAAAATGTTTAAGGATTTTATTAAGGTATTTTTAATTAATAAGTATAAGACAGTTCTATTTCCGATTATGTGGCAGAATTACGGCATGATATTTCCGAAAGTGAGTTTACTGTTCATTGTGAATGCAGTAAAAAGGTATCAGTTGCTGATATTTTCCTTAGAGCACAATTTATTTGTGGAATTAAAGATAGTTGGATGAAATAACAAATATTACAATCAAAATTAATCAATTTCAACGATATTCTTGATAAAGCTATTGCAGTTGAAGCTTCAAAAATTGACAGTCGCAAGTTATCAAAACTTTAAATACCAGTACAACTATCTCAGAGGATATCAATAAAGTTTCCAAAAGTAATCGGCAATCAAAATACGTTAAAACATCCTTTAACACTCAAAATATAAATAAAAAAGAGGTAGTAGATTGCTGTTATGCAAGTCGTCACTAATGAAGAAATTAAAATATGGATAAAGTGTAGGAGTACAGCTGCCTAGGTCAATAGCATAAAATGTTCTTTATGGTTCATGAAAGTAAGTATTGGCTGTATTATTTAATAAGTATAAGTTAAGGTCATTAATGAGGTCTATTAATTTACCACAGAAGTTCAGATCAGGACTTCCCCGAAGTGGATTATGTCCATTAAAATCACCAAAAATGATGAAAGCGGTTGGCAGTTGCAAAATAAGACTTTCAAGGTTATGCAGATGGAAGGGAGTTTTAGGTGGTAGGTAAATGGTACATATAGTGACTAGCATGTGAGTAGGAATTTGTAATGCAATATTCTGAATGTTAGTATTCAATGAAATATTAGTTAATGGAACAGTATTAGAAATAAGAAGAGCTACACCACCTGTAGCTCTGTCATTCTGAACAAAATCTTTTCTAAAACAATTATAGACATTAAAATTTACAGTATCCTTTTGTTTTAAAATTTGTTTCTTGAAAAGCGATGCAAATTGGTCGATGATCAAAGATAATATCTTTTATTTCATCTTGTTTATTATTAAAACCTCTGCAATTCCAAGAAATTAAACTTTCCATTTCTTTCAGTTTAAAGTATCTATGTCATTCTTCTCAGAAACAGTTGACATATTATCTTCTGTGCCTGAGGGATGGAGAAGAAGACAATCCTCCTGTTTAAGTCCGGTTGAGTTTAATTTATTTATATTTGTTGCAGGTTTTTTTTAAACATTTTTTTTTTTTTTTTTTAAGTATATTGTGATGGGAAGGGGAATTTGTGTGGTTTTGAGTTAGAGTTAATTCTTTTGTCAGACTACATTTTTTGTAGTTAGTGAAACTTTCTTTGGGTAGGATGGCTTAAAAGAGGGTATTAATGTTGGAGAAGCTTCATTCAGTCTCATTTTTACTTTGTTAGATTTATCTATAACAGGTTCAACAGAATGGCAACTCTTAGGATTTTTTGTCTCGGTAACTATATTTTGAAAATTTTTTTTTTTTAAACCTTGGTTGAAGTCACAGCTGCAAATGACCTTCCTGTTGTTGGTGTTCTACTATCATCTACTTTTTTTTTTTTTTTTTTTGCATCAGGGTAGGATGTGTTCTGTTTTGTATGGACTGTTTGGATCTCTTTTTCATATTTAAATTTTTCACAGGACCTTGAATAAGCTGGGTGATTTTTTTTTTTTTTTTTTTTTTTTCAATTGATACGACAGATAGGGGGTTCACAATTTTTATCATCATGTCCCACTGCAACAGGCACATGTAAGGTTTCTACGGCATGAAAATTTAGAATGTCCAAAGTTTTGGCAGTTTAAACAGCACAGTGGGTTTGGAATGTATGGTCTTAAAGGACATTCAAGATAGCCAGATTTAACTGAGTGTGGGAGTTCGAGTTAGTATAATTATTATGTGCTTAGTAGGTACTTTTTTACTAAGTGTGATCATAATACGATGAACTGCTACTACATTTTATTCTTTTAGGTTTTCTAATATTTCTGTTTCTGGAATGTACTGGTGATCATGTTCAGAAATTACACCTCGACAAGTATTTAAGCTTCTGTCAGCACTGTCTACTAAAGGAATGCATGCAAATAAAGTACAGTTTTTCAGAGTTTTAGCTTGATTATTGTTATCTATCTATATTAGTAGTTCTCCTGATTTAAGTTTTTTGTTGTTTTTCGGTTCACCTACAATCGATTGTTTACCCTTTTGGATTAGGAAAGGAGAAGTCTTTGAAAAGTCCCCATCCTTCCTTTTAATAACAAAAAATCTAGTTTCACTATTTACGAAAATGTTTGTCTCATTTAGACTGGAAGGAAATTCATCCATCTTATCTCCCCAAGAATTTCATTGTGCTTGGTTAACATGGTCTGAGAGCCAGTCACATTATCTGATATTCCTTTGTTTGTAGCCATGATCAAGAAAAATAGAGAGGGTTAGAGATTTCCTTAGTCCCACAAGTCAGCCCATTTCATGAACATATGAAAAGCAATGGGTTTTCAAGATTACTCTATGGATTACCCATAACCACTCACCAGCTACCAGACCATTGATCCAGCTCAGAAATCACATGTGGTAGTTGTGCTAGCCTGATGTTTCTCATTCAAGTAGTCACTATTGTATCACCTTCGCCAAGGGTACCAGTCTCCCGGTTGTGATGACAACCGTGAGACCCTCACCAAATCACCAACCCAATTGCCAGCACTACATCAACAACGGACTCAGCTTTGTTAATATTTTAGAAGTTAGGTAATTTTAGTTTTACAAACAAGAGCAAGACAAAAAAGGGAGTAAAAACAAGAAAAGTTGAGTAAAGACTAAAAAGGTGAGCGGAACAAAGTTCGTAGTTTCATTTTTTGTGACTTTTTTCAAAATTTTATAATTTTTTTTTTTTTTTTTTTAATAATTTTAATTTTTTCCAAGAACAAAAAAACAAGGACAAGTAAGTACCAAAGACTTATTGGCATTAAAAACAAAATATCAAATGAAAAGTAAAAGAAGAAAAGGGGAAGCAAACAAGGCAAAAGGAGGGGAAGGAAAAAAGGTCACTCAAGCCTGGGGTGCCCCTGGGAGGCCAAGTGCCAGCCACTTGAAAATTTCAAATTCATATGAAAAGCTATTTATGAACTGATTTGCTTAAAACTTCATATCAATTTTTCTACAAAGTCCATTAAAATTTGTAGCCAGTTTCAAAATGGCAACTACTTGATTAAGAAAAAAAAAAATCAAACCTACCTTTCTGAATGAGCCGGGAAGACTTGTGTTTCTTAAGATAATCCCATGTAATATATTTGTGCAACAATGATTACTTACAAAATCAATATGATTTGTACAAAATAAAAATATTGAAATGTAATTCATTGAAAACACTCTAATAGAATGTAATGTTTTGGAATTTTTTTGGGTGTCTCTGTACATAAACCTGTGGTTGTATTTATTTTATTTTAAACAAAGAACATCCCATAGTAAGCTTAAACATACATCAGTTTGAAGAAATTCCGTGAATATTTACAGAAGTTACAGAGCTCACAGGCAGATGGACCAAAAGACAGACATGGAGAATAATTCATATAATAATCACCCTTAACCATCGTTAGGAAGTGTTAAAAATGATTAATGCAAACAAAAATGCAATTTCTACAATTTCCAATTCCAGACATTAATGTAATTGAATATTTTTTGTGGCCCTGTAAATGTTAACGATAATCATACTATATTCTACAGAAAGATTTTCTTGTGCTTATGTATTGTTAATGTCAATTGCATTATGATTTGTGCAAAACAAAAGTGTTAAAATATAATTTATAGAAACCCCTCTCATAGGATGCACTGATTTGAAATTATTTCTGGTGTCCCTGTAGACAAAACCAGTTACAGTATTTATTCTATTTTCAATCCTATAGTGAGCTTGAACAACATACATCAGTATCAAGGAAATCCATGAATATTTACGGGAGTTGTTTGAGTACGAATAGACAGACAGAAAAACTGAAGTTCAACTTAGTTGGAAAGTGTTAAAAAAGAAATACAGTGAAACTTTCAGAAGAAAGCCACTCAGGATACTGCAAAAAAATGGCCCTTCTAAGAGGTCCTATTTTACTAAAAGTTGTTCAGAAAATTATGGTTCAGGCAAAAAATATTATGAATAAAATTGATTCCTTTATTCAAAATTACATTTGAAATAAGTCATTAATATTAGTTTTAATTTTAAATGCTTTTTTGCAGTAATTTTATTTCTAATAATTCTTTTACATCCTAGATCAAACTGATCAACTGAATACAATGTCTGAATGAAAGCCCACTGGGAATTCTTGGTAACAATAACATGTTTAGCTTGTAATTTTTAATCTAAACTGTATAATATTTTAATTCTGCTACTTAAATTCAACACTACTATTTTAAAAGCTTTTTCAATTATGACTCGACAACTGTTAGAACAAAAAATTCACTTTTCCAAGTCTAGAGTCACTTCTTTACTATAGCAACATATTTATAGAAAATATCTGCTGTGATTTCAAAATTGGAGAGCAATAAGATCAAAGCTGTAGCCAAGGGAAAAGGGAGGGGGTGAAGGTTTAAACAATCAAATTTTGCAGATTTGTTGAAAATTTTTGAAATAAACTTCAATTTCAATACTCAAAACTATGCACTAAAGTCTGAATTCCCTCCCCTCGAATTGTTTTTTGCCTATGGCTTTGAATAAAAGGGTTTTATGAAAGGAGTTAGGGACACTTTGGGAACGAGAAAAACTAGCCCTTAAATAGAGGTACACTTTTAGAGATGTTTTTGAATGCTAAATGATTTTACTGTAAATGTATTCAATCATTGCAATACGAATTTATGCTGTTTTCCTTCAATTAAAACTTTTATGAATGTCTTTTTTTTTAGTGGGGGGGGGGGGGGGGGGCTGGATCCACCACTACACAGTTTTTAAGTTACATATGTGAGTGTGGAACATGCATTTTCCTCCTTAAAATATGTTCTAAATGACTAAGGCAAAATTTAAGTCATATGACTTTGCAAAATATATATACTGTTGCTTTAAAACTAAATAAATTTCTTTTTAAATGTTACCAAAAATTATCATAAATTTAATACAATAATTACTATTAAAATAAAATCTTTGATTGTTTTTTCATTTCTTCATATCTTTTAACTGTATTTTACTACATAACTATTTTCTATGTAATTAAATTTTAGTAAATTACATTTTTTTATCATAATTGAAAAATTGTTAATTTTTAAAAATTTGATTGCTTTTTTACTTTCTCTTACCCATAAGGTAGAGAAAGTATTGTTTTTGGGTCAAATTTTCGAACGTGAGATTTTGTTATATTTACAAATTTTGAGGTCCCCTGAATATGAAAATCATGTTTTTAGCAAATGGTCTGTGTGTAAAGTCTGTTATCAGCATATCTCAAAAACAAACTATGGCAGAAAGTTCAAACTTTGTATTCTAAATGTGTATCATATAGTGATGCTACAGTAAGCTTTTTGTTAAGATCAAACAAATGGTTCGTGTACAGGGACAATCAAGAGAATTCTAATACATTACGTCTATGGGGGAAATTACAGGTAAGTAGAGTTTAACATCTATAGACTGCACTAAACCAAATGAAACGAATATATATTTTTTGTAATAGAGATAGTCAACAGGGGAAAAAAAATTATTTAGGAGCCTTGCCTCTCTCCCTGGGGGGGAAGTCTCCCCTCAAGGGGGAGTAAATTTTCATGATGGGTATCTTTCAAAAGAGCTCACCAATTCCTTTAAAACGAATGGTTGAACCATCGATCTGCGATAATTTAAAACAAAGTTTTTTTTAATATTGAGAATAAAATGTACTTTTTTTTTGGATATTTAGTGTTATACTACTTCTCTAATATGGAAGTCGTCTGCATTATCATAAAATATAATTTTTTTAAATAATAATTTTAATAAATTATTTTTTAAAAACAAATTATTTTTTAATAACCGAATTAAATTCTTTGTAAATGTAGGTGCATTAATGAAACGGGGGTTGAGGGGGGCGGTAGCCCCCTCACACACAACTAATTATCATATAAAACTCTTCCGAAGCCTAATTTGAATTGTTTAATACAGGTTTACATAACAGTTTTCGTTATCTTACTTATTAATTTGCAACCTGTATTTATAGTATTAAATTTCAGGGTAAGAGAAAGTCGTGTGAGTGACACACCAAATTATTCTTCTTCTTTTCTTTCAAATTTTATATATGTATGCTTTGTGTGTGCCAAAGTTTTTGTTTAAAAAAAGTGTATGCATAAAACAATATTTTTTAACAAATACTGGTGTTGAAAGCTAGATCATCCCTCTCCCTCATCACAATGAAAATTACAATAAGTAATTACTTGAGTTTAAAATTTGACTAATGCAGCTAACTTCTGATATTCATCAAAATATGTTTTGAGACTTACAAGCAAGTTTGGTACTACATTAAGAAAAGTAACATGGATTTTTTAAATAAAATAATTAATAATAAAGTTCTAGCTGAATTTTTAAGTTAAAACTTTTAATTGTGAAATCTTTATTGAGAGATCTTAATTTTTACACATTTATGGATAAACTCTTAATATACTTTTTGTTTGTAAATTATCAAGAATTCATTAAAAGTATATACAAACTTTTTTCTTGTTCTAAACTGGCTTGATCTGAGAAATTCTAATATAGAGTCAAAAGTGGGTGTTATGAATAAAAATAATGAAGTTAGTGCTAGAGTCCTGCATGTGTTCAGTTTTACCCAACATAAACCCAATAGACAAATTTTAAATCAACCCAAACCCAACAAAAAAACTTTTATTGATCTGAATCTGCAATGAGAAATTTTGTGAACTGTACCTGACCTGAAACCTAAAAACTAAATAGACGTTACTAATGCATCTAAAAATTATGTAAAACTTTTTTAAATTGTAAAATAAGGTAAATTTTAACTGTCACACAGATGATACATTATTTTAAAAAGAATTAAAAATATAATTACTAACTGTATTAAGTTAAAAATTAAAAAAACTGAAAAATGCATTAATATGTAATGTTTTTTAACCACTTATGGCATACAAAAATGTGCTTCAAGTTAAGAGTTTAATGCTTATATTCTTAAAAAGAAAATGATACTAATAATATAGTGTGGCACCCACATGACTTTTTCTTACCCTAAAATTTAATACTATAAATACAAATTGGAGATTCATATTTATACATTCTTTATATATATTTCTATAATGATTTGTGGCAAAATTAGTAGATTTCTATTTTTCTGATTGTACATATATATAAGAACTATTTTTGTAGAGATCACAAGGAGACAGATTAAAGTGAGACTTGCATTATAAGTATATTGTAAATTATAGATCAAGCCCAGCATAAAATCATATACAAATTAGAAAAAAAGAAATTACCAGTACTGATTCCATCAAAGAGAGAGAGTACATTGATGGGTCTTTTCTTCTTAAATATAGAGAATCTGACACAAGAATTATTGTCATCCATAAAATCTAGTAGTTTTAAATCCCAGCCTTGTCGAATTTTCAAACGAGAAAGCGAATCACCAGAACAAAAAAAACATTGCCAACTGCTGTCTTGTTTAATCTGAAACAGAAACATGAAAAATATATATGTATAACAACGTAAGCCTTAATTCATTAAATAATTTCTATTAAGAATGGCATACCTCTAAATAGTCTTTTTCTGCTACAACACATCTTAAGCACTGGAAGCAATATGCCCTAACAATATTAAAAATTTAGTCAGCTATGCCAGAAAAAAAAAAAAAAAAGGGAAATAGAATAGTTGAAAAGTTGAATTCAAACATTCACAAGACATGAAAAGTAATATTTGAGGAGCAAACATTCAAACCATGTTTTTTCCATCGGATACAACTTTTCAGAAAACACAAGAAACTAATAAATTAAAAAATAACTAAATTTAAACCCTAATTATCATTTGTTTAGATGTATTACTAGTTACTAGGAAGATATGTAGACATACTATTTTATACTGAGTTTAAAGAAAAATCCCTCTTTTTTTTTTTTCTTTTTTTTGGGGGGGGGGGGGGGAGAAAACAAGGTTTAAATGTTTGCTCTTCATTTGATATTAAATATGCATTTTCGAGCATGTTTTTACTTTTTCTAAGAAGTAGAAATTAAAAAGCAATGCATCAAGTTTGGATGTAATATATATATATATATATATATATATATATATATATAATAAAGATGATCTATTAAGCATAGTAGAAGCCAAGCAACAGATATAAGATCACTGAAACACCAGTGACCAATAGGGTTTAAAAAAAAAAAATTATCAGTGGATGAAATACACTAATGTAAAGAAACCAGATCAATTAATTAACAGCCTGAACAAACGAATCAATAAAGTATCACAACAAATCTTAACTTAAAACCATAAACTTATCAAAATTAATGAAAAAATTACCTAAGAAACACTAGATAGGAAGGAAGGAGGCAGGCGGAAAGACTTGTGACTTGCCTGTGGGGTTAAACTAGTTTCACGCCGGCAACACTCACCCAGCCTGCCACGACCAGAACAGGAGCAATTTGGATTTAAAAAAGCAAAATTTCAAAGCAGATGAATAACAATGAAACCACGAAGCAACAATGAAATTCACCGATTGATTACATTGTGTTAAATAGTATAATTAGAATTTTAAATATAGTTGACAACTCAAAAAGGAAGAAACCGAAACCCTATGGGAAAAAGAAAGTTTGCATAGTAATTCAAAGTAAATGCAACAAGCCTTCTGCTTTTTTTTTTTTTAATTTAATTTCACAAACCCACCCAACCATCCAGCCTTACAACACCACCCCACCTCCGTAATCAAACATCTGCCCACCCAACCGCCACCTTTTTTATTGTCTTTTATTATTTTATAATTTTTTTGTTAATATACACAAAAGTGTACACAGCTCTTTTTTTTTTTTTTTTTTTGTACTGACAGAAACATGGTTAAGGATATAAAATAGAAAATACAAAGTTTTTAGGAAAACCCATTTTAGCAGTGGTTATAATCAGTTTATTAGTATTCTTGTTTTTAAACCTCGCAGAGCATAAATTATTAATTCGAAATAAATGGTTAATGATAAAGCAGATGAATAACAATGAAACCACGAAGCAACAATGAAATTCACCGATTGATTACATTGTGTTAAATAGTATAATTAGAATTTTAAATATAGTTGACAACTCAAAAAGGAAGAAACCGAAACCCTATGGGAAAAAGAAAGTTTGCATAGTAATTCAAAGTAAATGCAACAAGCCTTCTGCTTTTTTTTTTTTTTTTTTTAATTTAATTTCACAAACCCACCCAACCATCCAGCCTTACAACACCACCCACCCCACATACGTAATCAAACATCTGCCCACCCAACCACCACCTTTTTTATTGTCTTTTATTATTTTATAATTTTTTTTTTTTTTGTTAATATACACAAAAGTGAACACAGCTCTTTTTTTTTTTTTTTTTTTTGTACTGACAGAAACATGGTTAAGGATATAAAATAGAAAATACAAAGTTTTTAGGAAAACCCATTTTAGCAGTGGTTGTGATCAGTTTATTAATATTCTTGTTTTTAAACTTCGCAGAGCATAAATTATTAATTTAAAATAAATGGTTAATGATGATGTTTCTAAATACCGAAAGATGCAGACATGAATTAAAATGTGTAAATAAGTTTACTTTAAAACTAAAATCTTGCCGTTTGTCATAGATATCTGTGTAAATTTTATTACCATCGATGATTATTTTGAGATCTAAAAAGTTAATTGATTGATTAGTAAGTGTATTTTGAGTTAGCTTTAAATTAGGGGAATAATTGAAGGAAAAGTCATTTTGTGAGTGCTTGTTGAGATAGAATACAATAATATCATCGATGTAATGATAAAAATTAACATCATCATTGCAAATTTGCTTTTCATAATAATAAAGATAGAGATCTGCCAAAATACTGGAGCTACAACCTCCTTGTGGGAGTCCTAATTGTTGCAAATAGATATCGTTGTTGTGGAAGATATAATTATTATGGATAACAAAGTTAAGAAGTGTTTTAAATTTTTCTGCTTTAAAATCTGCTTTATATTCTTGAAAAAGACTGTAAATGATATTACTAAGATCTGATAACTCAATATTATTGAAAAGATCTTGAAAGTCAAAAGTCATAATATTGTCTATTGAATCGAGCGATTTGATGTATTGAATTAATTGAAAGCTATTTTTAAGACAGTGTAAATTATCAACTTTGCAAGTACATTTGTAAATTTGTTTTAGAATATCCAGTAGAGCTTTATTAGCATTGTTGTTATAAGTGTTACACCCAACAGTGACAGTGCGAAATTTAATTGGAGATTTGTGAAACTTAGGTATGAGAACTATATAAGGATAATTAAAGTTATTGAAGGGAAGTTGAACTAGTTTATATACTGACTTTTGAGGTTATCAAAAGTAAATTTTAAAACTTTAAAACTGAATCTTATATTGTTATACCAATTGTTAAAGATCATTTTAAAAAGCAGAAACAGATAAGATTTTACTACAATAGATATGCTTGGGAAAGACCTGAATTTCTTCCAGGGGAAAAGGTAATGTTCTGGGTAAAAAATAAGTGGGAGCCTACTGTAATTGTTAAGAAACATTCAACACCAAAGTCCTGTTGGGTTAAAACTAAAAGAAATACAGTGCTAAGATGTAACAAATGCCATATAAGGAAAACAAAAAATAAGAAGGATTTAGTGTTATCAGACTACTATGATCTTTGTAATGACAATGATGAAAACACTAATCTCGAATACACAATAACACAAAATGATACGCCATCAAAATAATAAGAATAGTATTAACCCTAGAACACTAGTGTACATAAATTTTTTTGTGGTCTTCTTTATTGGTTCTTTTCTGCCCTTTCCCTTCTACCGATTACACTTTAAATACAAATAATTATTCAGTTAATGAAAAGTTAGTAATATTGGGTAAAACAGCAAATAATTAAACCTATTTAAAAACAACATTAACCACTTCACTGGCCACAGTTGTGTGTGGAAGGCTAAATTGCCCCCGAGTTATATCGGGATAGCTGGTGAAGTGGTTAATGTAATATAAGCAAATAAAATGAATTTTACATAAGCACGTAAGTTTTATGTATCTCTGGTGATAGCGGCAGATATGAACACGCTACTGTTCTAGGGTTAATAGAGGTAATGTATATAAAACGAGAAGTGGTCGTAATGTATATCATCCTTAAAAAATGATAATTATGCTTTGCACTGATTCTTCAAAATATGTCTTCCATTGATTTTTACTTGTAATTTTCTTTTAAAGAGAGGAGATGTTACATGTATGTGGCAACACTAGTTGTTACTTTTATAATAGCTAGTAGCAATGTAAGTTGTAAATAAACAACATGCTTATGAATTATGATTTATTATATTAAAATAATAATAATCCAAAGAAATTATAATGAACATAACAGAAGGTACCCCAATTTCTGAAATTTTGAGACCATGTGTACAAATGAATAGCGCTATCTAACACATTAATAATAGAAAAAAATATCATCGTGAAACTTGAATAACATTTTATTAATCCCAATATGTTATTAGAATTTGTTTTATAGTGAAAGAAAAATAAATAAATAAATAAATAAACATTTGTTGCATAAATTTTGAAATCTTTAAAACAAAGAAAAAGAAATCTTAAGCATTTCTGCTGAAACAAACGTGTCTATTTTTCTAAAAAAATGCAAAAAAGAAACTATTTGGATGTCATGATTAGCAGAAGTGCGGATCAAATTGTTGATGCATTTACTAAGCTTCTTGCTGGATTCATAAAACTAAAAGGACTAATTAGAACATTTAACTAATTAATAAACATAAATTTTATTATTTAATTATTAGTAGTATTTAGAATCTATAATTTATATTATTTATGTTTTTATTTTTTATTACTGTTTCAGTTTAGTAGAAGTGCTAAGTACTCTGTTTTTTATCTAAACTTTACTTGTGGCAACAACCCTCACTGAGTGTTTGCACTGTGCATGATGTATGGCTACATAAGCTTTTTATTTTATTTTTATTTTTTTAATGCTTTTATCAAATTATCCAATTCAAGTTTTAAATAAGTGATGTAAGTTCTTTAATAAGATTTTTCATCTGATACTTTATAAGTTTTATAATACATGACATTTTGTATAACAATATAATAGGTGATGCATGAAGACATCTAACTTACTTTGGACAATTATCATTACCACAGACTGCAAGATTTCCAGCCTTACAGCAGATGATGCAGCATACCTATGCAGGGAGAGAGAAAGAAATAAGATTAACACATAAGAACTCTGTTTCTTCAAAGCTCAAATGAATCAAATTTTGAAACTCTTGCACAAAAGAAAAGTAAGTACTCAGTACTATAAATATCCTATTTTCCTCTGTATAATCCACTGGTCTATTAAACCAGTTTCACATTGGAAATTTTAATCACCAGACAAAGATATTTTTGAATGAAGTTTTGTCACATACAAATTACAAATATACCATTGTCTGTAAATTGAACTTTCTGGTGTAGTAACTGATTTATCTTACCTACATATTATACACAAGAAAATGCTTTAATAATTCTGCCCGGCATGAAAATTGCCTGCAACACCATTTTGGCAAATTCTTATGTAAAATGACGACCTACTTATTCCGAATATGATGCCCATTTTGCCCTTATCAACCACCATTTCTTAGAGCCCCCCCCCCCCCCCGTTTTTATCACTTTTTGGTGATTTGTGGCTATAAATTTTATTTTTAGGCGGGGGGGGGGGAGGATTATTTTAACTGTTAAATATCTACTGAGGGGCTACAGAGTTGGAAAATTCTAAACATAGCAGAATTAAAAATGTGACACTTGGAAAATTCTGCTCGTAATATTATTCAAAACTATAAATTATGGATCCGTTATGTTGATGACATCTTCACAATTACCCTCAACTACATTAACCCCTCTAGCCTCCTAATAGACATAAATATATTAGATCATAATATAAAATTCACAATTGAAATCGAAATCAATTACAGTTTAAATTTCCTCAATGTCAAAATAATTAAAAATATCGATAACACTTTTGTCACCACAGTTTTTAGAAAAACCCCCAATAGTAATGAAATTATAAATAACAAATGTAAAACCCCTCTTCCATATAAATATGCTGCCCTTAGATCCTACATTAATCATGCTATCCTTATTTGTTCCAATAAAACCCTTCTTAATAACAAACTCAAATCTATTTTTAAAAATCGCCCAAAAAAAAAAAAAAAAAAAATTATAGTAGTTCTGTAGTGCAAAAACTTTACAAACAACGGTTAAAAAATCTAAATAAAATAGATAATGCTCAGAAAACCAAACCTATTTTCACATCCGCTATCCCATTCTGTAAGGGAGCTTCCATAAAAATTAAAAACAAAGCCAGTAGACATAATATCAGCATTTTAATTGAACCGGATAAAAACTTATTCCAAAGACCTTGTCCATTTTAAACAAACTACTGGCATTTATAAAATCAATTTTGAATTTGAAGTCAATAGGAAAGCTTGTTATATAGGTATGACTAAACGTCATATAAAAGAACGTGAAACCAAACATCTGGCCGATTTAAAATATAATAAACAATCTAACCCCTTTTCTAGAACTCACAATATTAACCCTATTAACCCCAGCTCCCTTAATACCCCCCCAAAAAAATAGCACCATACAATTCGCACCACTTTGCCCTTAAACATGAAGCAATATAGATACTAACTACTAACTCTGCTGTCAACGATAGACAACACCTACTAAGGCGAATGAAGCAAAGTGAAGAGAGTCTACAGGAGAAGAGGGAAGAAGGAAAACAAGTCAGAGCCAGCAGTATCACCATGAGCACTGAAGATGAACGTGATTATGTTCGAAATATATATGTTCAATAAAAAGGATGAAATTTTTAAGGTACTTACTATTATATTTTAAAGAAGTTTCTCTTTTGATATACATTTAACTGTGCGGAAGCCAAAATTACTTTTATGGCTTGTGCTTCTAACTTTTTTTTTTTTTAAAGAAAATGCTTTTTTAAGCTTCAAAAAGATAAATAAATAATAAATCAGAATAATAGAAATTGGGTGGGCTAGGAAAGCAAATTATTGAGTGGGCTCAGTAGCCAAGGACTCATATAAGTTGGCATCACTGTATATATATATATATATATATATATATATATATATATATATATAATTTTGCAAGTGTGATAAAAAGAAAAAAAAATTAAACTACAAAAAGAATAATAAATTATTTTAAATGTTCTGTTCTGGCTAGAAAATATTGATGCTTTAATGAAGATATATACATGTTATAAATCAAAAACTATATGTTTCAGTTCAGAAAGAAAACAAGATATTAATACATATTTGGAAAGGTTTAAAAAAGAGAAATAAAATCTAAATAGTTTCTTTTAACACTTACATTTTTTCCATCATCACCAATTACAAAAATATTACTTTTGAAAACTTCGTGGCAAGAATTTTTACAAAGACTTGCAATAAACAAGGGATGCTGAATAAGTTCATGATCGGATTCCTCGCATAAAATACAGATATCTGGGGAGGAAAGAAAAAAAAAAAAGATAAAAATGAAAATAGGCATTAAATAAAAATTACAAATTACCTGTTGATAATAAAAATAAATTACACTTTCTCATTATGAGATTTGAGAAGATTTTTTTCTCCTTTTAAAAGGATTTTTAGAAATCGAAAGCATTTGCAACAAGTATCTAAGAGTGTAAACTTCATTAATTTTTGTTATCATGGAGCCAAATGTGATGCACAACTAAGTCTTATAATTTTGAGAATCCCAACTAGACATGTGCCGGAGCTCCGTATCCATATCTGTATATGCAGATATCTGCAAGAAAAAAAAAAATCCGTATTCATATCCAGATCTGTATCAGCGATAAAAAAATTATCTGTATCCGGATTCGTTTTTTCCTTCAATGGATCTAATACAGATCTTTCCAAAAAATCTATTATAACTTATTATCAACTATCTTTCATGTATAAATAAAAGAAATGCAGTGTAGCCTCACTTTTACGTTATCGGAATTTATGCTTCCTGGAATTTAAAATTTCTGTTTTAAATCCATTAATTTGTCTCATGTGTGCAATGAATTTCCGTCTTCACGTTTACACTGATGAAATTTTGAATTTCCTGCCGTTTGCATACGTTTATATACGAAGTATATAAAGGAAATCCATGCTGTGATTTAATTTAAAAAGTAATATAAACATCTGAGAGATGGATTCAATAAGGCAGATGGTATTATTTTTAAAAAAATAAACAATGCACCAAGACCACAATCAGGAATTTGTTTATACTGAAAGAGACAGTTTGAAAGCAGGTGTTAAAACTGTGAATCATTAGAACCAAAACTCTCATTTTTATAAGACTGATCATGCATTATCTCTGTGACTTAAAAAAAAAAAAAAAAAAAAAAAAAAGGAAATGTAGAAATAACGAAAAGTTACGTAAAATTGTAAATATCTCAAAAAAAAAAAAAAAAAAAAAAAAAAAATTGAGTAAAGTTCACATAGAATAGATGAGTTTTATTAAATAAAATGTTATTATTTCCTTGGAAAATGTGTTTAAATAAAATTTTTGGCTGCAGATTTTTTTTACTTTCTCTTACCCATATACTGTGAGAAAAAAAATGTTCTTGAATATTTTTCATTTCTCCCTCTGGAATTGTCAGTTTTATGATTTAAAAGCCAGTTTTCGAACAGATTTTACAACGAGGTTCTCCATGTAAAATTTAGGATTGAGCCAAGTATTCAAAGCAAGAAACAGTTGTCAGGAAACATGTAATTTTTAAAAGTATTTAAATAATAGCAAGAAATGATATCAAGGCAGTTAATGATATCACAAAAAAGTGTTAATTTTAGAATGAAAAGTAAAATGTATTTTAATGCTGGAGAGGGCAAAGTTACAAATAAAAGCTATAAGTCAATTTTTCTGCAGTGCGTCTTTTTATTTATTTATTTTTTTTTTTTTTTCTTGCCATGCACTGTATACTAGAGCTATTTTTAAGATGCAAATTTGTCTTTATTCAGTTTTCCTTGTCCCATTTCCCTTTTTTTTTTACCAAAAATTAAAATATGAAGTCTTTAAATATGAGGTTTCATCTTATCATTAGATTCAGAAGATTCATCAGACCCTTCTTCCCTAGCCCTTCCACCCCCACACACATATTCATACATACATTCACAATGAATAAATAATCTGTAAAAACAACATTTTGGACCTTAAAACTTGTAAATCAGGCAAAAATCAATTTTGAAAATTGGGAGGGGGAAGGGAAGGGGGGGGCTGAACTCTTTCCAAGTGGTGAAAAGGAGGTATAGGGATGCATTGGGGTCCCCCCGCCCCATCACCACCATCACCTAACTACGAAACATCATTCACATTGCCTAGCACCAGCAACATGAAAGTTTTTTTTTTTTTTTTTTTACTAATTCTCGGTAAGTGCCTTTATTTGCCTGGCTCCAGTGTATGCTGCACACATTGCACACTGGGTCAGCACGCCCCTGTCACACACCCAACTTATGTACTGGCAAGTTAAGAGAATTAAGAAGGTATTTGAAATTTATCAATTAATTTTCGAGAAAAAAAATTACAATGTGATGTCAAAATTTGCATAAAAACATGATTTTTATTGAATTTTAATTTTTAATATATTTTTTAAAGATATATCAAAATGTGAGATTCTCAATGTGCCAAATAAGTTCAAAATTATAACTTCAAAAGCATTTTCTAAAAGATCATTTTATTTTACCAAAAAAACTATAAACACAATTTCATTTTATATAGTTTTGCATCAGAATATCATTGATTTAAAAAAAAAAAAACTAAGTATTACCTTCAAAGTTTTCAGCGAATAGTTTCCAGGCTAAATTAAAAGTGCATGCACCTAAAATTCAGAAAGCATAAATACACAAATGCCACACTTCTATTATTGAAAAATACATAAATTAATTTTATGAAATTTTGCATTACAGTTATTATTTATAAATCTTTGAAATTTATAATAATATTAAATAAAGTACCTGCATTATCATTATCATTTTCATCATCATTATCACTATCATATATATCATCATCTTCACTATCATATATATCATCATCTTCACTATCATCTTCAAACTGAAATTTTCGTTTTTCAGGCCTGTTCTTATTTGTGTCCAACGGCTTTAAGTATCTGCGTATCATCCTCTTAATTACTATTTAAAAAATTTATAAAACTAATGAAACACCATACAACTAGTGAAACTGTATCAATGCATGATATGGTTTCTTAGAAATTTTTTATCAAAACTTAAAAATATAATACTTAAGTTTTTCATACTCAGAAATGCATTTAACCCGGGAGAACGCACGCCAAGCAAACGAACGCGAGCAGGCGCGCTGGGTATGTGATACCCGACAACAACTTGTCACATTTTAAAGGGTTATTCATGCAGATATTTACTAGTATCATAAATAAAACTAAATTATGAGACATTTAATAATATGAACACATTTTAAATAAATATAAAATAATCAGCTACAGAAGGTTTCATCCATTTCTAGGAAAAGGGTAGAGAAAGAA